>CM060900.1:293959735-294074735 GCA_030762935.1 Hymenopus coronatus
ATAGCTGTGTATAAAGTCAGTTACAGGGTGCCTAAAAGAGGGAAATAGTTATGAGTAGGTTCAAGATAAATAAAGTAGGAAAGCTTTCAGATCTCTATACTCAAACCAATGATATTCTGCAAATATAAATTGATGTAATTAGGACCAAGCGCAACTAGTGCAATGCTTAGAAGAGAGTACAGAGAGTCTCAGACCAAACATAAAAATAAAATGATCTTGGTAGCAGACTGGTTAGCCATTATTAAGTGACAGGAGGCAGTTTGGTGCAAGCATCTTAGGAACTGGATTTACTCGGTTTTAATTCTAAATCCCTTTGCAAACTCGGAGTCCGTCCTCCCCAATGACTGGAGACAGTGGCTTGCTTGTCTTCCATTCTAATAATCAATAGCTAACCACTACGTTCTGCCCCCCTCTCCTTGAAACAAGTCAGTACATACACAGAGAATAGCAAGAAAGTCAGTCTACAGTAATTGCCGAACTATGTCGTTGCAGTTCTGGACCATCCACCGCATCATCATAGCACATTACTACAATCTGTAAAATGTTGCATCGTTTTCTTATTTCTTAGTGAAATCACCAGGTGTGATACAAATAAGGTGTCTGAAGGTAATACGGCCATGCTAAGCTTTGTGGATTTTTTAATTACTAGTTTACATAATTTTTCAATTTTTTTCTCGCAAAAATGTGTCCACTGGTGCAGTCATGGAAAAAATGATTGAGGGCTGTAACCTGTGTCCCTTCGGTGTTACGGAAGTACACGAAGTTACACATGCTAGGTTTACACGTGGAAGTGCAATATGCTACAAAAGACGCCTTTTTACAGCGATGAAAGATGTAATTTATTGCTTTATAACATAAAATAGCAACATAAAATAGCAACACTAAAAAACAAGCCAAACCTTGGTAGTTGAGCTGTCCGCTACAGTTCTTTATAGACAGGAAGACCCGTACTTGCAGCAGTCCTAACGTGCTCTGTTTGAAACTCAATGTGATACCTAGCGTAAGTTCAAGCCCAATAACCCACGTATTTTTTGTATTAGTTTGTTTTAGCTCATATTAGTACACTTTACAACTGAAGTATATTACGTTATATAAATCATTCACTCTGTGAAATGTAGAATCTTTTATTCGCTCTTCTCGCAAACTAGAAAACGAAGAAAGACACTGTAACCTGCTCTCCGGTAGCTTTTAAATGCAACAAAAGGCTAATAGAACAAGAAAAAAAATCTAATTCTTTGTGTTGTCCGCATTATTTGCTATCACAGCATAGAATCCACTAGCGTTTGAAAATAATTAATGTCTTCTACTAGTGAATTCTAAGTGTCTGTCATGGCACACCAAAGTTGTGTACCATTATTCAGTCTGAGACCTCGAGAAAGCATCTGCTTTACTTTCGTTCAAGCATGTTCAATTGGGTTGAGATCTGCTGGCTTTTTAGGCCACGGTATTTGCTCTAAGATATTCGTGTATTCCAAAAACCGCTTTTGAACTTTGGGCGACTTATGGACTGAATGATTATCCTGTTAGAATTTAATAATGCCTTCTCTTGGGCAGGTAGAAACAGAACATGTTCTAGAATTTCAGAATAGGTTTACTTATTCAGCTTTCCATGATTACTTTCAAGCATACCTGCACCTTCCCGAGATATCCATGTCGAAGCATTAATGCTCGTTCGAGCACTCCTTGCAGTTATTGCGACATTATCAAAAAAATGCTGCAGGGCAAACATGAGTATGGCAAAATAATGTCAAATCAAAATATAGATAACTCAAACTGAAGTAATTAAACAGGAAAAATGAACACCGTGTTGCCATCGTCTCTTGAAGTAATGCCTCCAGCAGTTCCAAGAGACGTAATTATATATAACGTGAAGTAGGAGGTTTTATTTGGTGAAAATCCAACTCCAGCATAGAGTGGTGTCTGAAAGATTTTCCCCTACTATATGAAAAAACAAAAGAAGAAGAAAAACACTCCTTGCACAGGTGGTCAAATAACGCATATCATATCGAGTACCACTAAGCCTGTAAACGAACACAGTCGAATTGACATCTGCAGTGGAACGTAGCTTTGTCGGAGAAAACTACTTCGCTTCAATCGAAGTTCTCGTACTGTACAGCAAATACCAAACTGTCAATTTTGTGGGCTTCAGTTAGTACTTCCTTTACTGTCGCACGTCTACGCCGAATTGCGGCACCTTTACAGCGGTTGCTAACCTTCCTTGCTACCCGGGAATAAAGAAAAAGGCTTTGTATTCTTCGGCCGTCCGAAATGGACCTCTTTCGACCTCTGCCATGAGAGACCTGTCTTCATTCTCGGTAGATACACGCGAGCGACCAGTGCTCTTCCTTGCAACAACCTGTCCCTCTTCATGATATAACTTTGCCCACCTCCTCGCAAATGCTACCCGCTCTGGTGTGAAACCAGGGTGAGAACAGTAAAACGTTTAACAACGGCCTCTGCCATTGTTAAAGTATGAATGAGTGCGATGTTGTAGTAGAGATTGGGGACCTCTTTCGGTGACTAATGGAACCAAGCACAAACATTTGACCAACACAGAAAGAAACACAATATGGACAAAGGAATCAAGTTTATCACCAGCTTTGGCTATTATACATACCTAATGTACAGGTGTTAATGAACTACAGCGAAATAATTTGCGAAATTGTGCACGTGACTGATATAAGTATTTTGAGATCGGCGATCCATGGTCCCCGGCTAAATATAACACAGCTACATAGCGTTAAACGTGTGGGTATCAAGTGCCGATAAGTCGGTGTTAAAGCAAAGCAGGTTGACAAAATAGCTTAGAATGTGTTTAAAACCGCTGCTCGAGTATAGAAATATCGATTTTTAGCAGCTCGTTAGTAGCGTTCTCAAGGTTTAATTTCGCAAAAATCTGTAAAATGTCGAACCAATCACTTGCCGGTGCGACACTGAGCTAAATAACTACGTTCTTAAGTTATGTAGCCTACTCTGGAGGCATTTTTTGAACTGCTATGGTGACTTAATGTGTGATGCTATCCCAAAGATCATGAGTTCGATTCCTGTCATAGAGTAAATGTTCTTTAATATTATTGTTTTCACTTCAGACGAAGTGCCGCGATACATGAACCAGACCCGAACTCGGAAACTATCTTTCAAAGCCAGTATTGGGCCGCGCCGTGGCCGAGTGGTTAGACCACGCGCCTCTCACCTAGACGGCCGGGGTTCGATCGCAAGCGACCGCATGTGAGATTTGTGGTGGACAAAGCGGCGCTGGGGCCCGCCATCGCATTCCACCGGCGCTCCATCATCCTTCATGTATCATCAGTGTCACCGCCTGCGGTGTCATAAGTAGTTAAAGCGGGCGTTAAATATTACCAAAAGAAAAAAAGCCAATATCATAACTACGCTAGGGAGGTACGCTGTAGTATGTCCCTTGGTTTTTCATGTTCTGCTCTCGAATGGTTGATAAATTAGCCAGTGACGTACTGGCACTTCAGAAAATTATAGCCGTTACTTCGAAATTTCAATAAATAGGCCATAAGTCTCCTATCTCAAATTACTTATTTAAGTAATCTGCATATTCTGTAAAAATATTTCGGTATAGTTCATTAACACCCTGTATATCTGCATATTATGTAACTCCCAAATTATAACTAATATAGCCAAAACTCTGTATTAGTACAAATTAAGAATGTGAAATAATAAATTTCATAGTAGAAATAACATAAATCGGGGAGAACAAAACCTGTTGTAAAGGTTTGAACTGAGGTTCGGTAATTTCCAAAGCGCTTGCGTTAGCTCTGAACTATATTTGTTTAGGAGAAAATGCGTCTGCTGCCACATTCATATATGCGCTGTAATACAAGTCATGGTTCTTATGATAACGTGAATCATTTATCGTATTCAGGGTACTTCAGGCTTCTGAACCAGCTCATTGGTCGATTCAGTTGATTGAGAATTGGTTACTATATGTGTAACTACCGATGAGTATATCATCAGGTAGAAACACTTTTGGGTTTGTTTACTAATTGGCTAACGAAGAATAGGTGGCATGACGCTTGTTCCCGAATTCTTTATCAGGGAACAATACCAATGCGAAACACGATGCAAGACACAGCCTGTTGATGTGTTCGACAGACGATAATGTGTGTCGCAGACAGTGTTAGGTAAGTCAAGCTACATATTGGAAATAGCGACCAGTGTAAACCTCGCTGCGATACGAAGTGCTACTGAAACATTCAGCTCTCAGAGTGCGCTCAATCATGTTTTCCATGACTGTACCTTCCTGCGACATACAATAAAATCAGGCATTACATTCATCTCTGACTACAAAAACCAAAATCATTTTTAAATTGTGAACTTTGTGCCATATTTTTTTGCTCCCGGTTAGATTAAAAATCTCAGCTGTGAATCAGAAGTCTAATAACAATTAACAACAGTGAATGAATAAGAAACATTTTTTATTGAAAACAGTTACGAAAATTCAATTACAGTATACCCATTTGCAAAAAAGGAAGGGGAAAATGGAAATGACAACGGTATACTTTACCTTATGTTTACATCAAAATAGGCACTTAGGACAAACGAACAACCACTACAATTCAATTGTGTACATTTGTAAAAAATAAACAAGAATATTGAAGAAAAAATATAAAATTACCTAAAATGACAATGCAATAAGATTTTTTTCTTTTCATTTTAGCTTAAAAACTTAGGACAAATAAACAAATGTTTATCATCTTTGGTAAGGCCTACGTTCTCGTCATATATTCTTCAGTTCCCACAGAGTCTCATATCTTATACTTCGTCATCACAACAAACAACACAATACCAGCTCTCACATATTTTTGATGAAGTCTTCTAGATGACAGTCTTCCCTTCAGGATGTGCTGTGATCGTTTTCTTCTCCTTCTTAGCTGAAAACAGATCTTTACTCAAAACGACACCATGACTGTTGATAGCACGTTTCATAATTCAATCGGAACAACCTATATAAAAATATTTGTCTCACGGAAAGTAAATAATATGGCCAACTGCAGCCTGACCATATTAACAACTTATATCGATTTGCGAAAAATTGTAATACACGCACTATCAGTTAAAATAAACAATATTTGAATCAGCATAGAAAATCCATATTCGGGACCCAATTAATTAATGTTATCCATTACTAAAACGTGTAAATAGACGAGAACTTACTGGGGTAAAATAAGAAACACGTTATCCGTACAATAGAACTGGTATAAAATGGCCGCTACCCTTCGTTCTGGAAGCTCCAGCGCAACAAATAACGTCTAGACACCATTTAAGCTCACAAAGAACATAATCCCAGTACCATCTACCGTGTAACATACAAACTACAACCTCTGCCGCCAATTGGCCATACTACCAACTTGGCCGTATTCGCTGCACTTACCTTACTAAGTATGCAAAAAGATAACGAGAAAACATACTATATCTTATGATGTGTATAAAAAGAATATGTCTTCAAAACATTTGTATTCTCATTAAAATGTTCCTGAGTATAGAAATATAGACTACTGCCAAAACTAGTTAAAAATTTCGGAATTGAACAGTGACAGAGCATTTAGAACAAGGATAACAAAGACGCGTTTTCGAACGAGAAACTTGTCTTTCACCAAGGGAACGTAGAGAGGACACAAATATATCTTTAGTAAATTTAATAAAAATAATCTGATGTGTTCCATTCACATAACTTGTTATACACTTTTGTAACAAATTATTATTAATAAGCGTAATCTTCTATCTCTTCATGCTAATCAAGTTAAACATTAAGAGAAATGGCCCTATTACTTAGTTCCTTAGGAAGGAAATAAATGAATACACTAGGCTGAACCGACAGTCAAATGTTTGAAAATATGGTTGCTATGGAATTTAAATCCGTTTCTTTGTTTGTCCAGAAGTTGACAAGTTCCTGGATAAGAAATCTATAAGTATTTTCAAACTGAAACTAATAACAAGGAATATCTCCAAAATGGTCAACTTCACTAAAAAAGTGTTTTTTAATAAATTGTATGTTTTAACATGATCTACATTTTCTCTACACTAAGTTTTTGTCTATCTCTTACAGTTTACTAGTTATGCAAAATTCAGCAAAATTCATCCTTATTGAACAGGTTTTCAGGAGCTATTCCCAAAAAATTCAAGATATAGCTTTTATTTATGATGGAAATGGCTTTAATATGTGGTATTTTAATCAAAATCGCTAGAGCCATTTTTGAGAAAAACATTTTCTTTCTGAAGTGTAGTATGGGGTGGGCAATTTTCTTGAAAATCTTCGTGTAGCATCGTCGGAAGATACTAAACTTAAATATCAGGTTTGATATTTAACGGTATTTTCGTTTATGAGCTATGCTGTCCACAGACACGCACACAGACAGACACGGAACTTCTATTTTCTTTTTTTAATTCAGGGGGTCCTAAAACATATTTTATGGCTGAAATCTCGGTATAAAATTTTTGGGTGTAATACAGTACTTCCTCTATACCCTATGTACCTTGTACGTGTAGAGAAAGTACAAATCTAATGTGTTCCATTCACATAATGTCCTCTAGATTATCGAAAAATGTATCATATAAAGGGTAATTTGAGGGGGGGCGGGATTTTCTTGAAAATCTTTGTGTCGCAACCTTGGAAGATACCAAACTTAAATACCAAGTTTAGTCTTTAACAGTATTTCGTTTTTGAGCTATGCTGTCCACAGACACACACTCACACACACAAAATCGCAGAAACATACCTTTTTCCAAAACTGTCTTTTGGGGGTTACAGGGGAGCCAAAAACGTGGTTTTTCCCGTGAAATCTCGGTATCGAATTTTTGGGTGAATATCAATACCTTCTCTATACACTATGTACGTAGAACGTGTAGAGAAATTAAAAAAAAAGGTCTTACCCTCTTACCCTGTGTGAGGGTTATCTAAAACAGCTCGTTTAGACATCCAATGACAAAATAAAGAGCATGACGGTTCTAATGAACTAAAGAAGCAGTAGCGGACATCCAGTTAAGAGGCACATTTGTACCTAAATTGTGTTCAGTGCAGACACGTCACACAGAAGAAGTAAAGTAAGTACTTAAATGGTGGCGTGAATTACGCATCGTACATGTATATTTACCATAAATAATTGACTGTAGCATTTGATTGCTGCTGTTAAACCATCTAAGAGTAAGGGAACAAAGATGTCTAAACCCTTGATAGCGACAGCTCCATGAATTTAATATAACACTGCTCTTAATATTCATAATGAATTTAGTTGAAATTCTCACGGATTATATTACAAATCAAGGAAAGTAGTTTAAATATATTTTGCATTATTAAATGTATGGTCATATCTAATATACAAATAAACACATATATAATGAAAAATAAACCCATAAATCTGCTCTTAAAACACGTGTGACTACTTGTTCCTTTTTCATTCAAACCATCCGAATTATTGTATCATATGTTTGCATGTTCGATTTTTGTTCAATTAGCTATGTTTCAACTCTGATTTATTTAATTATGCAAATTAACTCACTAGAAAATAATATTATTTTCAAGTCTAAGAAGTAGAAAGATGCAAAATTTACAATAACAATTTTTCCCAGGATCATTAATATGTATTATAAACGTATGCCTGTAGTTACTAAGTTCATATATTTGTTGCACACGCCGCGCCGTGGCCGAGTGGTTACACCCCTCGCCTCTCACCAAGGTGGCCCTGGGCAACCGCATTTGCAATTTGTGGTGGACGAGCCGGCGCAGGTGCGGGTTTTCTCCGGGTTCTCGGATTTCCCGCCATCGCATTCCACCTGTGTTCCGTCTTCATTCCATGAGTCATCAGTGTCATCGCCTGCGGTGTCACATGTAGTAAAAGTGGGAGTTCAAAACTGTTAAAATGTGTTGTGCATTAGTGCCGAAAATTTCCGCTGTGTAGCTCCAGTAATTTATGAGGAAAGGGAATATAAGTATACAAAAATGTTTTGAGAATGTTTTAAAACCAGACATTAACATTTTACATAATCATGTACACCAGCATGCCTGGGTTGCTTATACACTGTGCTATTTTCCTTCTGTTGATCTTTGGCCTTTTTGTTAACATCTGTGTATGATAGGGCTCACTTTTGTCGATGCGAGAAGAGCATGAAGAGTTATGCATTAAACCTGGTTTTCAATCCCTTGCTTGTAACACTAATTACTGGCTTGCCTAACCATTATCAAATGCTAATTGGGCACCATGCGCAAATACACATTTAATATTGTGCCTCACTAATACTCTGTTAGACAAATGCTCCCAAGTACAGGAAGGGCCTTAAGAAATTCTACAAAATGAAAATATGAATGCCAGAATATAAACACAGCTGTAAACATTTTATTTATGGGAGTGAGAGGTCATGGATTGCCATGACTGTTGGTGCTCTATTTCTTAAATATAACGTCCAGCAAATAGGCTCCATCGGCGTTGATGCATTGCTGCAAGCGCTCTCTGAAGTTTCTCATAACATGGTAAATAATGTCATTTTGAATAGTACTAATCTGTTCTTGGATTGCAATTTTCAAATCAGGAATAGCGTGGAACTTCTTCGAGTAAACTTTTCCTTTGAGGTAGCCCCAAAGGAAAAGTCTGGGGCTGACAGATCTGGAGACATCGCCGGCCATGAGATATCTCCCAGTCGCGAGATTAGTCGATTTGGAAACAACCGTCGCAGTGTAGTCATCGTATCAGGAGCTCTGTGGTCTGTAACTTTATTTTGTTGGAAAACCGCTTTATTTAGATTATTCATTTTTATCAGTATTGAAAAAGAAAAAGTTTTCTATCATTTGCGTATACCGTTCGACATTGACAATGAGTGAACGTTCTTATCGTCTTCAAAAAAATAAGTTCCCATACCAATGGGAACTTCTACAGAACTGTTGTGCCCTATGATGTCTATCCAAAGGCCGAAGCTGTTGATACACAGCTGTGTGTAATTCTTAAGGATGGAACCTCAAGTTAGATTTCACAATTCTATGCGTGTTCTTGCATGGTGACGAACCGATCGCTGTGGAGTTCGTTGCAGAGCCTCACGAACACGTTGGATATTTTCAGGCGTACGGACTGTTTTCTGCGGCCCCTTATGTTTTGTATTCATGACTGAAGCATTTGTTTGCCATTTATTCACTCACCTAGAAATCGTCCTTCTGTCCGGGAATACTATGGTGACGGTTCTCCCCATGCTGTAACTAACGCTGTGCGAAAATTATGCCTAATGTTGTTTCAAATGCCCTAATACGAATCTCCGGCGACAAAACGTTCAAAGCTAACAAAACGGAAATACAAATGTTTTGTTTGTGAAAAACAGTTGACGGACATATGCATTTTAACTGTAAGATTGCCAATCTAAAATACACTTTTTCCCACTCCCTCGCTGTACAAGCGTTGAAGCTCTCCTTCCGGTTCTGTGTTTGACCATAGAGGAACTTTAAAAACTGGTTTAATTGCTTAAAAAAAATAGCATTTGAGAAATAATATTTATGATGAAACTGCTGTCCACGTGTTGCAGCCTTATTAAATCCTCACCAAGAAATTCTTTGGAGTAGATGCTGTGAATTTTTGTCCGTTGACAACTTATGAAAAAGAATATACCTCATATTGCTTTGCTCATCCGCTCTAAGTCATTTGTATATATTCTGATAGCCAGGACATAATAAGTTTGGAGATTACCCATATCTGCTTCAGTTACGTTGACCTCTACCAAAAATGTATTTTACATTTGCCATTTGTAGCCGTTTTATTTCCTTTCACTTATTTATCAGTTTGTTCACCATTCTTTTCTGAATGTACCTTAAACAATTTCTATATCTTCTTCGTAGGATTTGCGGACACAGACGACTTTAATGGCCTTGGAGTTACCATGCCCCAAACACCTACTTTGAGTGCAGGACATCCCTGTTATTAAGGTACAACTGAAAAATTAGTTTTTCACCTAATACTTCCACATTTTCACTTTTACCTTCATGATGCATTTAACAGCTCTGATCCTCTACAGAAGGTGTACATCCTTTGCCGTAATTGAATAGTAGCGACACCTTCAGAGCCTTGTATGTGGTAAGAGAAGACCCAACAACTACTCCATGTTAGGAAGTGTGTCTTCTCGGCCCTCAGCTCCCATCAGTAACCACAGTAAGATTGCATTATCACCAGTTGCTCCCTTATCTTATTTTGCAACATTCAATATTGAACCCTTTGCAACTTCTCTATAGTTTCTTTTAAAACATGTGTGTAATCAGAAAATTTTAATGTAGATGAGAAGTTCAGCAATCCACATAAAAGGGTACTCTTTTAATTCCCTTTCCATTGCATCGCACACCATAAAGCACACCATAAATGAGTGCTATATGGATGCCATAATAATCACCTTTGGTAAATTTGGATGATTTTGTGGAGTTATTTACTTCGTACCTGTTTCACTTCAAGACAAGATCGTAAAATGGTCTTCCTTTTGTGATTTATATTTTCCACTATGTGCAGTGAATTACTATGCTTTTAATATGGGCATATTGCATATTTTATGCAACTAGAAACGAAATATTCGGTGATCATTATATTCCCACAGCTACTACATTATTATTTTCATTACTAATTACACCGCTGTTTATAAAAACGTCAATGCCTCACTCCTAGAAATGCTTTTGTCTGACTGCACCTGCCACATTTAGTTTTTGCCGTTGAGCACATACCTATTTCCTTATGCGGTTATCTTTCGGTTGATTGTATGTATGTATGTATTCTCTGTAATTGGTTACTTCTCGGTGGCAAAGTTAAATGCACAAAATTCACTTACAACAACTTTGCAGTTGATAATAGTAATACAAACTACTTATAGTAAATACAAATTAATAATAGTAATACAACTAACATACTATATGTATATACATGGTTTTTGAAATACCTAACTACTTATTATTCAGTATAGCAATACTTATGTAAATATCAGCTACTATGAAACCTCAACATTAATAGTTACAGCACGGTTTTTAAAATTTGTAATTACTTCACAATGTTAACTTTAATTAATTATCTAACATTTATTCCGTTTAAATTATCCCTAAACTTCTGTAAGGTCAGAGGGCGACCTGAAAGGCTGCTACAGGCAATTCATTATATTCCTCAATGGTCCTATTAACAAATGAAGCTTCTCCTCTACTCTTAATTTTATACAAATGATCATTTCGTCCGCGGTATGCCATTATTTTTTAACCTCTTTCTAACGTTCAGACATGCATTTAGACCAGCATAAGCTTTAAATAGTGTGACTAACCTATATCTTTTACGCTTACCTTTAGCGGCTCCCATTTATTCTCTTTGCCTTTCGTAATCTCAAAATATTTACTTACTCTATGAATTTTACAGCCCTTCTCTGTATCTTATCCAGCGAATCAGTTGATTAACCATTTATGGCTCCATATTCGATAACCTGCCGCACTAACGACTACTTGGCAATTTCCCTGACCTTTGCACTTCCCTTTTTCACTTGATTCACTCTCTTTATGCCATCTTTGCTTCTATGTATTACATATATTACTCAATAGTAAACCAGCTTTACACCTGGGACAACTAAAAACATGTCAACATGGAAAACCCAACCTACTATGCACGAAACGATCATCCGTTCAAAATTAAGGGTAGAAGATACAGAACTGACGTGGGAAAGTTCTCCTTTGTAAATAGAATCATAAAAGACTGGAATGAATTGCCTGGAGCAGCCTTTCGGGGTTGTCCCCTGTCTCTGAAGAAATTTAGGAAAAATCTTGATATTAATGTTGGATAATTTTTGTATATATTCCTTAAATGAAATACTTGTGATTTTATATTGTTGTAAATACAAATGTTTAATTGGTTGGTGATTCTAATTATGAAATTAATTAATCTGAATTGAGAGAAAAATTAATGTTTTCATATTTGTGTAAATAACTATTATATCTAGCTTACAAAGCTATAAACTGGCAGCTGTGATTTATTGTTTATATATCTTGTATACATATATAACTCTGCCACCGGGTTATACCCACTTGCAGAGAATTAAATACATACATACATTATTTCTTAACCTAACTAAAATATCATACTTGCTTTTCAGTCGCAAAATTCTTTTCAGCGCTATCACCATGAAACAAGGCAAACGCTTATGGTGGAGTGCATTCTAGAAAGTAAACCAAACCTTCTTAAATATAAAATATAATTTACCTGAAGTTTCTCTCATATGAGGAAGAAAATATAAGTATAAGGTTTTAAAAGGGCGGCGATATGGTAACTTTAAAGAGATGCAGACTATCAATTAAATGCCATTTAACTGACTTAAAAATTCTTCAACATTTTGAAAGTATGTACTTTCTATAAGTAAAGACTTCATAAATCTAATTAGTGCCTAAAGAAAGGAAATAAAGGGCTTCTCACCTTTAAAGATATACATTTTTGATAGTTAAAATATCAATTACTTTATTTCTTCCTAAAATAAAAAAGTGATCTTTTACCATTTTAGAAGCCCCTTGACCCTCAATACCGCCATAGAAAGTTTTAGTATACGACTGTAATATCGAAGTGTAGTTTACCTTGTATAGAGCAATTGTGATTCTTACAAAGGTGGGAGAATTCTCTTAAGAATTAAATGGGTGATATAAAGGTCATGCTGAAATCACGAACTATCTACAGAGGTCAAACTTTACATTGTAACTTAAATTTTGCCCAATTTTATTTATCGGTTTAGGCTTGGGATTTTCGTCTGACATTTTGGCTTAAGACAGGTTGTAATAAGATATTCCCATTAAGACTTTTGTATCAGTTAACAAAGAATTGAACATAATATTTCTGTTGGTTTTCTGGGTGAATTTGTGAATGAATTGGCATTAAATACCCAAAATATTCCGACAGCACTGGCTGTAGTAACCTACATTAATACTTATATATCCATTATTAGCACCTTTTGTTTAAATTATGGATTAAAATTGAATGATAACGAGTATTGTCAGTCGTAGCTTTAAAAAGTTGAATTCTGAGCTCACTACGGTAGTTTTGGACCGCCAATTACTTCCATAGGCGACATTTTGGCAAAATATACCACAAAAAAGCATTTCTGTGTAATCCGGTTTTCAAATTCCATAAAAATATTTTCTTTTTAAGCATTCCACAACTTCTTTGCATCTGAGCAATGAGATCAAATGAAACAACACATATTTACAAGAGTAGTGACTGCAGATGAACCTCTTTGACAAAACGACAGTGCTTTCAGGTGTGACTTTCATGGGCAGAGGAATCTTAGGATTGTCGATATACCTACCTATTATGTTTCCTCTCATAATGACGTTTTACATTTTGCCTATTAGAAACCCCTACTTCGTGCATATAAAGCATTGTATTTGGTCAGGGTATTTAATACACAAGAACTTCTACTTCCGCTCGATGAATGCCTTTATTTATACGTCTGTGACTAACTGAATGTTACATTGTACACACCAGATTTTCACGTCTACTGTTGGAAGGCTAGTTCAAGTTAATCGCTAGAAAAATCCTACGCTTTAAGTGTTAACTGCTAGGAGATTTCACATCCCTGATGTCCGGACTTTTGGCGGGACTTCTAGATTACGCCAACACCTACATACAATGGGAACCTTTGGAGAGTCACGAACAAGCTCGAAGCTCCAGAAAGAGTAGCCATAGGTTTTGCACATTCAGGACCGAAATATATTCTTTCGTTTTTTGAGACAATGGAAGGGGGCAGACGTACCCAAAATAAGCATGAGCAACCTGTTTTTGTACCTATTACCCTCTACATTATCACAAAAAAATATGACCAAAGAATACATACATAGCTGTATTATTATCCTACAGAGATACGAGCACCCAGGTGTTTAAACAAAACGGAAATAAACATACACCTAAACCATTTCATAAAATATCCAACTCATGTATGGATGTAAGAAAATCGCCTTGTCGGGTGTTCAAGCAGGATGTAATCTGCTAGCTCTTATCGGCCGTCTCGAAACGATCATTTAAAAATCATTATGTGTTACATATACATGAGTTTCTTTACTCAGGCGGGATTCTTGATTTTAGGAAAGAAAAATGTGTAAGTGTTCTTCTGTACAAAGTTGGGAATGTTGGCCGGCTAGTCAAATACAAAAGAACAGAAGAAGGATGGCGTAGATCTCAGGATCTGTGTGTGGGATTACAATAATAGTTGCTATTTTCCCGGATATGCCTGACCTGTTTATCCAATATCGCATAAATAAAGCAATTCCCTTTTGACTTCCTTAGACTTACAATATTCTAATCCTTATAATATTAAAAATCCCGCTGAAACAGGTTTACTGAATAATTATATACACATAGTGTTTCCCCATCTCAGTTTCGTTTCCGAATTAATTAGTTTTAACTTTCAACTCGGTCCCCTTTTAGAACTTTGATTAAACGATCATTGGTCTCACACCCGTGATTGTAAGAAATCTTTAACTACAAAACTTTACATGTAAGTTTTCTTAAGACGCTGAACTTAACGCATAAATATCTGTTTCCTCCACCGCCGACAATTTAACATATAGCTCTCCCTCCGAGAATATTACACCCACTCACTCCAAGAATATTTTTACAAGTAAGGTTTTCACATCGTAATATGTTCCTCCACAGCCGTTCCCGGCCTAGACAGTTCCTATAAGATCCACCTCTTTTCTAGGATTCCATCCGAAACTATACGACCTTCCACAAGTTCTCTAATTCTATTGGCTGAAATAGTTATTGATGGTATTTCCTTTCACTTAACAAAGCGTTACAATATATGTGGCAACATCTCAAACATACATTAAGCGCCTCAAATAGATCTGAATATCACAGGCCGTTTGTGTGTGTTTACTTTCTATTGTATTCCCAGTTGCAGGAAGATTTTCAATTTCTGTTGTTCAGGTTCACCTACTAATGGCTTTCTGACGCTAATTCTATACAGAATACATAGGACTGTACCACTAGCTTTATAATTCTGCTGCCCAATTCCACACTCACATCGGCTACGTTATTACAATATTACTTTTATTCGTCATTTATTTATCTATATCCGTTTATGCTATTTTCGTATAAATTCTTATTCCATCCCTACGTTTCACCTTTGTTTTAATTATTATATTTACTGCCTCTTCATCTAATTTTATGCTCCTTCCATCTTTAATTCACATTTTTATTATATTTATTTATTTCCTCTGGGTTACATAAATCTGCTTCAATATCCATTATAGTATATTTACGTATAAATTCTACACCCCAACCTAGCCAACACTTATTCTGTATACTTTATTCATGTACGTCCACCTTAAAAACTATTCTAGCAAACGCTTATTATTCCGTATCCTTTATTTACACATAGCATCTTAAACCTATCCTAACAAACGTTTATTATACTGCATACTTATTTATTCTGAATTGAGAGAAAAATTAATGTTTTCATATTTGTTAGCTTACAAAGCCATAAACTGGCAGCTGTGATTTATTGTTTATATATCCTGTATACATATACAGGATGTTTCAAAAATACGGGGCATAATTTCAGGTATGTATTTCCCACATGAAGACAATCAAAATAGTTCATTATAATATGTGTTCGGAAATGCTTCATTTCCGAGTTATGGGCCCTTACAACATTGAAAGTCCCACCTGTAGACAATCAAAATAGTTCATGTCCGGAAATTCTTCATTTCCGAGTTATGGCCTTCACAACATTGGAATTCACTGGAACGTTTTTCTTTCCGCAGGTCTTTGCCGTCAAAGGAGACATTAGGATGGCGCACTGGTAGTTCATTCTGAGGAAGGTTACATTCAGTGTTCTTTAGGCGTTAAGACTGTGCGACATGTATTCAAATCAAGAGCTGGCAGAGATACACTTCATGTACGGTAAGGCGGACGGCAATGCTGCGCTGGCTCGCCGTTTGTACCAGGAGAGGTACCCACAGCGACAATGTCCAGATCGGAAGACATTTGTACGTCTCTGTTCCGGTCTGTGCGAGTATGGAACATTTACCTCTCCTGGTTTGGGAAGGGGACGACCAAGATCTACAACTCCAAAGGTGCAGGAGGAGATTCCGAAGGCTGTGGACAGGACTCCTTCTATCAGCACACGACGGTTAGCGTTGCAAGTCAATGTTCCTCATACGACTGTCTGGAGACTGTTGAACGAATATCAAGTGTATCCTTATCATTTGCAACGTGTACAGGCCCTGTCACCAGCAGATTACCCTGCACGAGTTAGGTTCTGTCAGTGGCTCTTGCAGCAGTGTGGTGTAAATCCGAACTTTTCTGCCGTCGTATTATTTACAGATGAAGCACAGTTCTCAAGAGATGGCATAACAAATTTCCACAATCAGCATGTATGGTCGCATGAAAACCCACGTGCAACTGTTGTATCTCATCCCCAGGTGCGGTTCTCCCTCAACATGTGGACCGGTATCATTGGTGATCGATTAGTTGGACCCCATGTACTTGTAAACAGACTTACGGGGCAGGCGTACACAAACTTCCTGGAAAACACCATACCTGACGTTTTCGAAGACACTCCACTGATCAATCATCAACACATTCACTTTTTGCATGATGGCGCTCCTGCACACTTCAGTCTTACGGCTCGCCGGTACTTGGATCGAAGGTTTCCTGATCGAAGGATAGGTAGAGGTGGCACAATTGCTTGGCCTCCATGCTCACCTGATCTGAATCCTCTCGATTTCTACTTGTGGGGCCATTTCAAATCATTGGTTTATTCGTCTCCGGTGCCGGATTTGGAATCCCTTTGGAATCGAATTGTGGCAAGTTGTGAGGACATACGCAATACTCCTGGAGTTTGGGATCGTGTTCGCAGGTCAATGAGACATCGATCTGAGGTCTGTATTCAAGCAGGAGGTGGACATTTTGAACATCTTCTGTAATGACAACAACCTGCGGAAAGAAAAACGTTCCAGTAAATTTCAATGTTGTGAAGGCCATAACTCGGAAATGAAGCATTTCCGTACACATGTTATAATGAACTAATTTGATTGTCTACATGTGGGAAATACATACCTGTAATTATGTCCCGTATTTTTGAAACACTCTGTATTACTCTGCCACCGGGTGATACCCACTTGCAGAGAAATTCATACATACGATACATGCATACATACATACATACATACATACATACATACATACATACATACATACATACATACATACATACATACATACATACATACATACATACATACATACATACATACATACATACATACATACATACATACATACATACATACATACATACATACATACATACATACTCACATACATACATACATACATACATACATACATACATACATACATACATACATACATACATACATACATACATACAAAACATACATACATACATACATACATACATACATACATACATACATACATACATACATACATACATACATACATACATACATACATACATACATACATACATACATACAGCTTCTACACGCTCTTCTAGCAAACGGTTATTATTGTGTATCTCTTTCTTTATATATAGCTTCTACAACCCATCCTAGTAAATGCTTATTATTCTGTATCCTTTACTTATATATAGCTTCTACAACCTATCCTAGCAAACGTTTATTATTGTGTATTCTTCACTTATATGTAGCTTCTAAAACCTATCCTAGCAAACGTTTATTATTCTGTATCCTTTATTTATGTATTGCTTCTACGGCGTATGCCAGCAAACACTTATTATTCTGTGTCCTTTATTTATATATAGCTTCTACACCATAGCCTAGCAACCGCTTATTATTCTGTATCATGTGTTTATATATAGTTCCTACAACATATCCTAGCAAACGCTTATTCTGTACCATGTGTTTATACATAGCTCCTACACCATAGCCTTGCAACCACCTATTATTCTGTATCATGTGTTTATATATAGCTCCTACACCATAGCCTAGCAACCGCCTATTATTCTGTATCATGTGTTTATATATAGCTCCTACAACATATCCTAGCAAACGCTTATTCTGTATCATCTGTTTATTAATAGCTCCTACACCATAGCCTAGCAACCGCTTATTATTCTGTATCATGTGTTTATATATAGCTCCTACAACATATCCTAGGAAACGCTTATTATTCCGTATCATGTGTTTATATATAGCTCCTACACCATAGCCTAGCAACCGCTTATTGTTCTGTATCATGTGTTTATATATAGCTCCTACAACATATCCTAGGAAACGCTTATTATTTTGTATCATCTGTTTATACATAGCTCCTACACCATAGCCTTGCAACCGCTTATTATTCTCTATCATGTGTTTATATGTAGCTCCTACACCATAGCCTAGCAACCGCTTATTATTCTGTATCATGTGTTTATATATAGCTCCTACAACATATACTAGCAAACGCTTATTCTGTATCATGTGTTTATACATAGCTCCTACACCATAGCCTAGCAACCGCTTATTATTCTGTATCATGTGTTTATATAAGGCTTCTACACCATAGCCTAGCAACAGCATATTATTCTGTATCATGTGTTTATATATAGCTCCTACAACATATCCTAGCAACCGCTTATTATTCTGTATCATGTGTTTATATATAGCTCGTACAACATATCCTAGCAACAGCTTATTATTCTGTATCATGTGTTTATATATAGCTCCTACAACATATCCTAGCAACAGCTTATTATTCTGTATCATGTGTTTATATATAGCTCCTACACCATAGCCTAGCAACCGCTTATTATTCTGTATCATGTGTTTATATATAGCTCCTACAACATATCCTAGCAACTGCTTATTATTCTGTATCATGTGTTTATATATAGCTCCTACACCATAGCCTAGCAACAGCTTATTATTCTGTATCATGTGTTTATATATAGCTCCTACAACATATCCTAGCAACTGCTTATTATTCTGTATCATGTGTTTATATATAGCTCCTACACCATAGCCTAGCAACCGCTTATTATTCTGTATCATGTGTTTATATAAGGCTTCTACACCATAGCCTAGCAACCGCTTATTATTCTGTATCATGTGTTTATATATAGCTCCTACAACATATCCTAGCAACCGCTTATTCTGTACCATGTGTTTATACATAGCTCCTACACCATAGCCTAGCAACCGCTTATTATTCTGTATCATGTGTTTATATATAGCTCCTACACCATAGCCTAGCAACCGCTTATTATTCTGTATCATGTGTTTATATATAGCTCCTACACCATAGCCTTGCAACCGCTTATTATTCTGTATCATGTGTTTATATATAGCTCCTACACCATAGCCTAGCAACCGCTTATTATTCTGTATCATGTGTTTATATAAGGCTTCTACACCATAGCCTAGCAACAGCATATTATTCTGTATCATGTGTTTATATATAGGTCCTACACCATAGCCTAGCAACCGCTTATTATTCTGTATCATGTGTTTATATAAGGCTTCTACACCATAGCCTAGCAACCGCTTATTATTCTGTATCATGTGTTTATATAAGGCTTCTACACCATAGCCTAGCAACCGCTTATTATTCTGTATCATGTGTTTATATATAGCTCCTACAACATATCCTAGCAAACACAAATTATTCTCTATCATTTATTTATATATAGCTTCTACAGCCTATACTAGTAAACGCTTATCATTGTGTATCACTTATTTATTTACAGCTTCTACAACCTATCCTAGCAAACACAAATTATTCTGTATCATTTATTTATATATAGCTTCTACAGCCTATTTTAGTAAACGCTTATTATTGTGTATCACTTATTTATATACAGCTTCTACAACCTATCCTAGCAAACACAAATTATTCTGTATCATTTATTTATATATATATAGCTTCTACAGCCTATACTAGTAAACGATTATTATTGTGTATCACTTATTTATATACGGCTTCTACAACCTATCCTAGCAAACGCTTATTACTCTGTTTCATTTGTTTATATAGAACTTCTACAACCTATTCTAGCAAACGCTTATTATTCGGTAACCTTTATTTATAGGCATACAGCTTCTACAACCTATTCTAGCAGGCGTTTATTATTCGGAAATCTTTATTTATGTATGGATTATACAGCCTGTTCTAGCAAACGTTTATTATTTTGTATCCTTTATTTATGTACCAGGTGATTCAGCTGCCCCTTATTCTCGATTTTTATGCAGTCCGCATTATATACTCCGACATGAAAACATTGACTCCATTACTAGGTTCTACCCGCTATTTAACATGCATGTAAAAACACTAGATGAAATTAGTACTAATATAGATGTTATCACAACGCCTTTTAATATACTGGTAATTAGACAGTTGACGTTTGCACCACTACAAAGGCTCACTGGGACCAGCGAATACTACATGTTAAACGGAATGTTGATCTCTAAAGTTACTAGGTAGGTCAATAGGAAAGAGCTCAAGACTCCAAAGTGGGCTGTTTGCCATCAAGGTGGTTCGAATCCCCTGTATATACCTACTACTTGTTCTTACCGTGTAATATTCACAAATTACAGTTATTATTCTGAAAGTGGTTATTTTCATTTTAAATGTTTTATTTGTATTTTATGGTATTGCTGATGTTTCTTTATTGGGAAACCACAAGTAGGTAGTTGTTTTAACGTAGCTATAGATATGTGCAATTTAAATAAGAATCATTTATACGTAGGTACACATTTGAACAAAGACAAGAAGGAAGATACATAATCGGAGTTTAACATGGAAGTTAACACAAGTTTGCAAACATAGAATTATTGTGCCATTAGAAATATCGTTTCATGTTGGTATGTTTAGTGGCGCTGGAATGACCATTTTTCTATTCCTGGAACACGACTCCTCTAACGAAGCAAACGCTCGAACTGGTGACCTTCTTGTGTAATACACGTCTGGGCACGCTGTTGAATGGAGCCTCAGACTCGGTGTAGCATGGCGGGTTGAACAGATCTACAGGCCACTGTAAAACGCTGGCTAAGATTTTCTGGATTGTCTACTTCCTTTGTTTGTTTTTTTAATGATGGGGGGGAAAGGCTACTGACGCCTTAACCCCAGGCAAGCCTGGGAGTGTGAGACCCCCCGCCGTTGACTCGAACCAGGGCGGCACTACCCACTAAAAGCCCCCGCCGAAAGTATGAGGCCCATGACTCTCTTGTGCAGAGTACCGCACTAAGCACCTGCGAATTTGATGGTGAATATGAATGCTGCCTGCCAGTGACAGTAACAACGAGTGATAGTGAATTTCCAGGAGACACACATGACTACCGCCCTGAGGGCCCCACTGGAGAAGTTGTTTGGTAAATGGATGAATGATCAGTAACGGCAAATTCTAAAAAGACTTCTGTGCCTCTGGTTAGTTGCCACAGCGTCAAATTGGGCTATGTTGACTGCTGCCGGGAGTCTTGCTCGCTGAATCTAAGACTCAGCGTTGCTTGGTGGAGCAGCCTCGATGTGTGATTGGCCCCTGGAAAGAGACCGCTCAGCGGAGTAGAGCTGCTGTTGTTGGTGGTCCTGTTGTAGCTGAGAGTGGACGCTGGCTATCTGGTTGGAAAGCTCAACGGAGGTGGACTGTAGTGTGGAGTTGGCGGCGGTGGTGGCAGCTTGCAGGTCCTGCAGCTTCTCGGTGAACACGCTCGTGAAGGCTTCCTCCAAAGCAGCTAAGCGAGCGCCGATGTTCAAGATCTTCGCATGGAGGTCCTAAATGGCATCCCGCGTCGCTGCGTCTATAGAGACTGAAGATGGTATGGCGTCTACGGTGTGAAGCTGTGATGAGCGTGCTGGCGGTGGAGTAGAGCGCCCGTCTCTCGGGTAGAGAGGACACTGGGCTTGTCCGGTGAAGTGTCCTAGGTGGCACAGAACCGGCGGCGACGGCGGAGATTGTGCCCAGTGCACTTGGCTGTGATGGTGTTGGTACCACAGTAGTAGCACCGTGGTGGCGAATGCAGGTGTCAGCTATATGCCCGAAGGCACAGCAGCGTCGACAGGGTCGGTGGCGTTCCTGTCGGCTAGCCTCGACGATCAGGAGTCGCCCTAATAAGGACAACCCTCCTCTACATGAACGCGTTCTTTTAAATAATCCCAGAGGAAGAAGTCAAGGGGTGTCAGATCAGGTGATCTGGCAGGCCAGAAGACTCATCCTCGGCTTCCTAACCAATGACCAAAATGTGCAGCATTCAAATGAATGCAGACTATCCTCGATCGATGCGGAGGAGCGCCATCGTGTTGGAACCACGTCGTCATTCACTCCTGCAGTGGCACATTCTACCCTTTATAAACTGCAGCCGATCAATAAGGAATTAACTTATAATGTCCTGAACTCAAGGGACTTCAAAATTAGATTAATGTAAATTTGGCTTCCAAGCTTTGATGACCAACAAAAACAATGTGTACAATGCGCAGACTAGAACCTGTGACATTGGCGATTAGCGTACAGGACGTCTCGTAATCCTATTTAGCTATTTCGAGACTTGACTAAGCACACTTTCCGCGTTAAATAGTACGACATATACGTCAGGCGCTATGCCTTTGCCACCTCACGAATTTTTGTGCTTGATTTATTATTTTAAGACCGTTTTAATCCTCTGCTGCGCATTTTAATATTATTACTTATATGTGCATATTATTTGAGAGGCAGGAGAGTATTTCGCGCAAAAAATTAAATAAACCGTTGTTTAATAATATGCCTCTTTTGATTGTACGGTTGCATGGTTGATGAGGCGTGTCCCTAATGTTTTCCTAATTTTTGACAACCAACCCTGGTCTAAGTACAAGATTGCGCCATTTTCTTTTTAGCTGACGTTGATAGTGCACCGATATGATAGGTTCATTTTTTCCGAGGCGTTTACTGAACTATGTTGCTATGTATACTCTAATAAAAAGTTTTTAAAATCGGCAGGAAACCGGTATTCGCTCTGAGTAAACGAGTCCTAAGTTTTTGTGGTGTGCTTTAGCGAGGAGTATCTTCTGTCCCTTAAACTGCTGTTCCTCTGAATTTTGCGCATTCTTCTATCTAAGAACCTCAAGCAATTCGTTTAAGTATGCGCAACGCTGGACTACGGTGCACATGCCGTTTGATGCATGACCTACCTTCCAAAAAAAATATCTAGTCTAGCAAACGTTTATTATTCTGTATGCTTTATTTATATATAGCTTCTACACTCTATCCTAGCAGATGTTTATTACTCTGTACTCTTTATTGCTATATAGCTTCTACAATCTTTTCTAGCAAACGTTTGTTATTCTGTATTCTTTATTTATATATAGCTTCTACAACCTTTCCTAGCAAACATTTATTATTCTGTATTCTTTATTTACATAGCTTCTACAACCTATTCTTGAAAACGCTTGTTGTGTATCATTTATTTATGCATAGCTTCTACAACCAATCCTGGCCAAAGCTTATTCTTTATCCTTTATTTGTGTATACCTTCTACAACCTAGCCTAGCCAACGCTTATAAATGTGCCTCCTTTATTTACGTATAGCTCCTGCATCCTATCCTAGCCAACGGTTATAATCCTGAATCCATTATTTGAGTATAGATTTTACAACCTATCTTAGCCAAGGCTTATAGATATGTATCCTATATTTATGTATAGCTTCTACAACCTATCCTAGCCAACGCTTATATTTTTGCATTTTTATTTATGAATAGCGTCTACAACCTATCCTCCCCAAGGCTTATAGATCTGCATCCTTTATCTGTGTATGGCTTCTACAGCCTATCCTAGCCAAGGTTTATAATTCTGCATGTTTTATTTATGTATTGCTTCTGCAACCTATCCTATCCAACTCCTATAAATCTGCATCCTTTATTTATATATAGGTTCTACAACCTATCCCAGCAAACGCTTATAATTCTGCATCCTTTACTTATGTATAGTTTCTATAGCCTATCCTAGTCAAAGTTTATAATTCTGCATCATTTATTTATGTATAACATCTACAACCTATCCCAGCAAACGCTTATAATTCTGCATCCTTTACTTATGTACAGTTTCTATAGCCTATCCTAGTCAAAGTTTATAATTCTGCATCATTTATTTATGTATAGCTTCTACAACCTATCCCAGCAAACGCTTATAATTCTGCATCCTTTACTTATGTATAGTTTCTATAGCCTATCCTAGCCAAAGCTCATAAATCTGCATCATTTATTTATGTATAGCTTCTACAACCTATCCTAGCCAACGCTTATAAATCTGCATTCTTTATCTATGTAGAGCTTATACAACCTGTCCTAACCAAGGCTTATTACTCTGTATCCTGTATTTATATACAGCTTCTACAACCTAGTATACCAAACGCTTATTATTCTGTTTTCTATATTTCTATATAGCTTCTACAGCATATTCTAGTAAGCAGTTATTGTTCTGTACTCTTCGTCAACCCCGCGAACTAACAGTAACATGCTATCTGCTCTTTCCCGAAATTGCGGTCCAAAACCGTCGGAGGGCGATTGATTTTTTCTGGTATCAAATGCTTAGCATTACTTTCTTAAGAAGGAAATTAAGACCGTGACCCCGTGTTATAGACTGACATGTAAAAGAAGCTCAAGCCTGGTAAAAGGATCTGTGAACAAAATTGAACGGGTTTTCACTGTCAATATAGAATAAGGTACTGAGAACGTGGTTAAAAAGCATCCATAAATAAAGCGTAAGGTCTTCTCTCTCCTTTTCAAGTAACTCGAGATAGACATTTGCATAAGTAGCTCCACTACAGCTTTCTTTGACATATAAATTGTATAGTACACGCCAATTTTTAAATACTGGTAACTATGTGGTGGCCAACAAATTTCGTTTTCTTTCTGTGACATGTCGAGTAATAACTAAACGTTGATATTACTTCAAAAATTAAACAAACATTGAAAAGTGTACAGCAAAATAATAATGGATATTTGAAAAATTATATATTAACATTTTCTCAATGATAGCTTTTATTATTAATGTTTAACGCCCTCTTTTTACTTCTGAGGCACCGCAAGCGATGACACTGATAATGCATGGAATGAAGAATGTAATGTAATGGCGGTGGAAACCGGGAAACCCGGAGAAAACCCGCCCATATATCACTTTGTCCATCACAAATCTCATATACGGTATTTTGGGAACGAATACCGGCCGCTTAGGTGAGAGGCAAGTGGTCTAACAACTCGGCCACGGCGCCGGTTATGACTTATGACTTACAAGTTATTCAGAGTTAGACAAACGTTCCTTTCCTATGACAATACTTTACAGATTAATACTGAAAAATTCAACGTATAAACTTTGTTCCTTAAGTAATTATCTGAAATATAGGACATTTTTAATAAAAAGTGTCATATCCAAATTTGAAAGGTCTGCAAACATAAACTCGGGGCTCAAACATGAAGCTCTAAAAGCTATATACAAAGCAGCCATTCTACCTGTTCTTTTGACGGTAATACATCTCCATCCATATATATATATATATATATCACACCACATCTTCTGAAACATTCAGGTCATTACTGGACTAACCCCTATAATAATAATTAAAGCAAGAGAGGCAGTAAGATTACATGAAATCACACCGGAAATGTCAAAGTGGAAAAGCTACATTGACCGACCAAAATGTGGCTACATTCTGCAGCTTTGGTGAGCATGCACACATTTTGCAAAAACCAACTCTATGTTTACAGTTTTTACTGATGGCAACAAGGAAAAACATGGGGTAGGTTTAGGAGTGGCTGTATTTAATAATGACAAACTGTTTAAACAACTATGTTTTAAACTGCAGAAACAACCAGGCGGAAAAGTACGTTATACAAAAAGTTATTTACGACAATAAACTATATAGATGACAAAGTAAACTACATCAAATCAGTAAACATATATACATATAATCAAATAACTATTGCCTCCATAAAAACCATTAGAAATCATAACAACATCATTAAGTAATAGGAACAAAATATGTAACACCTCTTAAAAACCTCAACTGAAACATAAAAATAGAATAGATCAAGGGAAATGTTGGAGCAGCTGGCAACGAGCTGGCGAACAAGTTAGCAAAAGCAGTGAGAATATGTACAGGTGAATGCTACGATAAACTCTCAAAAGGTACAATTGCTAAAGAACTGGAGAAGGACAAAATTCAAAGCTGGCAGAGGGACAGGAAAGGAACAACGAAAACAGCTTCGAGGATGGCATTTTCCCAAGGGTATCAAATACTTTAAAAACGAACATTAATATAAAAATTAAACCTCACCTAGATGACAGTCGGATATGGAAAACCAGAGAATACTTCCGTCGCTTGAAAATCATGGAAAATGCTCAGTGCCTATGTAACCATAATGAACAAACAGCAGATCACTTGATTTCTTTCAGGCCCGAGACTGGAACAAGAAAGGGAAACCCTGAAAAGAAGTACTTCAGGATTTTATACTTGACCAGTGAATAAAAGTGAACTAGTGATAAAATATGTGAAATAATTCTGGTACTTATAGACTCAATAGATTAATATATATATACATACCCATTTGTTTCCCGGCGACAGCTTGTGGGATTTGTGGTGTACGAAGTGGTACAGGGGCGAGTTTTCTCCGGGGTCTCCGGTTTCCCCCACCATCACATTCCATATATCATCAGTATCATCGTCTATGTGCCATATTAAATAAAAGTGGGCGTAAAACACTATTAAAATATCACACATTTGTGTAAACTATGATTTCCGTTTAAATGAGCTCTCACGCTAAATGAAGCTCAACACTACAGTCCGATAACGACCTTGTTCTGATATACCTCTCCTGTAACGCAAATGTTTTTAGTTAGGCCTACAAAGTAACGTGATTTTAAATGCCTGTTTTATATTTCGGTCGCCAAGAGCACTATGATGCTCCTGTTTTTCTAAAGAAGACTCTTCACAACTGGTTTCCTTAATTTAATCGATACGATATTGGAAGACGACCACGCCATTCTGTGTTTTTAATCCGTATATGTAAAAATGATTTCGTGATGACATACTTAAGACTACATAAAATTAGCAACCAGTCTTTATGCTCATTTAGGTTCGAAGTACAAAACTAGCGTCACTTATCTTATTAACATAATACTCTTGGACACCTACACATAAAATTATATTCCAACTGCACAACATTATGATCCCAACGAACCCTTGAGTATGAGTATGATAGCTGCAATGGACGCCTCGGCAAGTGCAACCAAATATTGATCAATTACAGCCTACCACCCTACGGGCATAAGAGGATAAGAGGAGGGGAAGCCACAGGTCAGCACGCAGCAGTGGACGGAGCCGTGCAGAGACACACGGAAGTCCTTAAGAGTGCTACTAGATTGCAGCCCGGGCACGCCACGAAGGCTACACAGGCACCGGGAGGCCATCGGAAGTATGCCTCAACAATGGCACCTAGCCTCAATCGGCGTAACCAGGGCCGCAGAAAAGCCACAGAAAAACCCAGGGCCAAAGTTCGCGGTCGACGGACAGCGAACCCAGACCTCCCAAATGTCGGCTACAGATAAAACCGCCTGAGCCACCTGACTCAGTTAACGAACCCTTTCTCGCCACAGATCGTTCGGAATTAAAATAACGTGCCTAATTTTAAGTTGTCAAGGACGACTACATGATATGTGAAATGCTACAAGAAACACAATTTAATAAACGTGCTACAAACAAGGAACCGGTACAATTTAGATTATCTCTAAGGTGGTCTGGGCGGCTTAGTTTTCATCCCAAGGTTGCATGTTCAAAAGCGGCCCAGACCGATGTTTTTAAAGTATGCTTCAAATCAATTGCGCCATGTCACTAGATTTACTGTAATGTAAAAGAACTACTGTGGGACAAAATTACAGAATACCGGCGGCTCCGATATCATCCTAGTAATTTACGTCATTAATAACAAAATTATTTAATTTAATTCTGCCCTGAATATGTGTTTCTAACCTGGTATATTGAAACCGTTTCTAACTTTGAGCTATGTAGCAAAGTTTTATATTGGTACTTATGAAAAGAAATAATTTAAATATCTGCGTCCTAAATGACTTATATCGTCCATTTTGTTTCTATAAATAAGTTTAACCATAGTATCCTGTAAGATATGATATAGCAAGCATGTCAAGATGTACCAAAGTAAATTCACACAGATGATCAAGCTAATTATGCTGCTTAAATGAAATTTACACACTGTCATAGGTATATGTAACAATATACAATTAAAATTGTTCATCAGCTCTGCTATGCCGAAACAGTTATTCCAATTCTTAAAGTAAATTATGAAATTTAATCATATTACAGCAATGATATTTGGTTCGCAGCTAACTAAATAATGGTTTTCAAAGAAGTTTACAACATCCGATGAGTACTATTAACATAATGATTGCCAACGGCAAAATATTTTCTACATATTGAAATGGGGAATAATAGCTTATTTGGATCAAGTTAATAATAGTATTTTACACATGTAGGAGCATAGCTTCTTTAAACAAACAAACAACAACATGCATACCAATCTAGTTACCTGTTGCCAAGCCAAATTTTGCAGTATTGTTCATAGTTATTTAAAAAATTACTTAAAAAACATGTACTCGAAAACACGAGGTACGTAGTTCTAATCTTGCAAGGACAGTCCTTGCTGACCATTATTTGCTTTGCCCTCATAAATGGTAAATGCGGGAGAACTATTTTAAGTTTACGTTATTCACAAATTTCCCTTACTAATTATTGTTTCATATATCACATCATCACATCACACCACCTGTGCTGGTGTAGCATAGCCATTAAAATCTACTAAACATACAGAAAATAAGCTACACTCCACCCCAACTCTTCCCATATTACTGCGTTAATTGCGCAATGCTTCTCTCCATCTGTCTTTGCTTATAAATTTATTAATTTCTCTTTCGGGTTTCCTTTTTTTTTTCTTTTTCCCTCCCATCTTCTCACTATTTGTCCCTCTCTCTCTCCCTTTCTTCTTTGTCACTTTTCCTACATTGCCCTCTTATACTTGTTTTTTCCTATCACTCCCCCTTCCCACTCTCTCCCCTTTCACTTTCATGCCTCTTACCCTATTTACTTATAAATTTATTAATTTCTCTTTCGGGTTTTCTTTCTTTTTCTTTTCCTCTGCCACCTTCTCACTATTTGTCTCTCTCCCTGTCTTTCTCTCTCTCTCTCTCTCTCTCCCTTCTTTGTCACTTTTCCTACATTACCCTCTGTTTTATACTTATATGTTTCCTATCACTCCCCCTATCAGAAAGGTATTTTACCTTATTAAATATTCACCTTATTTAAATATTTAAAATAAAAACCTTGTTTGTAAAACACATAAAAGCTTCTTATGAAGCACTTCAAAAACGGATTAGTAACTGAGATATTTGGAATTGTTAGTTTTGCGCCCAATTAGAAACCCTTCTTGAAAAACCAATTAACAAGCTATATATCTTTTTCCAAGCAAGGCATTTTACACCATGGTTAATAATTGCCTTCAAATCTGAAAAGCTCTGTCTCTCTCTCTCTCTCTCTCTCTCTCTCTCTCTCTCTCTCTCTCTCTCACCATGAAAAACCACGCGCACCCACATAAAGGCATTAACATATGTACACACATTCACACATATATTAAAGTAGTTTGAGGATCCAGTCTAGCACAATAGGTATATGTGTCAGTTTCTACATTTAAAATCGAAATCTTTCTGAAGCATTCCCGCTAGTAGTAATAGACTGTGTTTTCTGTTTCAAAGGCATTTTTATACTATATAAAAGCGAATCCGTTTAACTTATAAACAGGTGAAATAAGTGTAATGAAACGAAAATTACATGTCAAAGAATTACCACGTTATGTCCATAACAAATAAGAGGGGCTGGGGCTACGAAATATGTTACTTGATTTCGGTTAAGCGGTGAGTATTACGCAATAAGTGTGATTAGTTTTTATCCAGATAATGACTCTGGTCTGATGGGCAGCTAATGAGCTTGTTGTGAATATTACTGTAGAATTTCCAATTATGATTTAGGGTAAATAACAATAGAGGATGGTGCGTATATAATTACATTGTATACAGAAATAGTTCCAATGCATCATGTTGGATCAGGCTACAGTTTTAAAGTGAAACATTACTATAGTCGAGACTCAAATATATTGAGGTTCGGATCTCCTCGTATACACATTACAGATCCCTCGATTGTGCTATAATAGAGCTTCTGAGAAATAAACATAATTGCTTTTTATTCCGATCTTAGGTGTCGCTATGTAAGACTTGCGCTTTTTAGAGCTGCTGGGATCTAAAGAGACCTCGTGTAAGTATCCCAGAACGTCTGAGTTATTAGGAAATCTAAGATTCCATAATCTTATTAACATAACTAGATTTTTATTTGTAGTGTAATTAACCCTGAAACACTTACGAGGGTGTTTGACTACCCAAACCTCTGAAGAGCCGATATTCTCTTACTATATCTGGGTTCATGTACCTTTATTTTATACTTTATTGTGCAAGGTAACGGTTATTTAGTTGTCCTCCGTGACGAATTTCTGTGACTAATGTGCAAAACAGAGATAGGCACTTCAGGATTGCATAACTAAGGTCCAAAATGGATATATGTGGAAAAAAGCTCCCTAAATCTGGAATTAGAACACCAGCAATAAACCTTTTTACACGTTTGCCATGGAACTAAGAAGCATTAAAACAGATGTTTACTGCATTTTATGTTCGGAAACTTCTGTTTAATGATATGTTGGAATCGGTTTTACTCCAAACGAATGGAGAAGTTTCTTGAAAGAGGCAGAAATATGCAACGGTGCCCATAATATAATGAAACAAACAAGAAGGTAAGATAGCTTTATTTGGCATTCTATATATAGTTGGAACGCAAAACGCAAGTGATTTAAACACCAGGGATAGATGTTTAAACAAATTTGGGGTTGGTTTCTTCGTCGCATTATGCCAGAGGAAACACTTTGTTTTCTCATCAGCATTTTGAGATTTTATGACAAAATTGAGCGTAACAAAGAAGACTGATTTGCACCAATAAAAATTTTTTGGGGAATCTTTTGTTGCAAATTGTAAGGAATGTAAAATAACTTACGAATACTGCACCGTTGGTGAAATTCTCCTTGACTTCATAGATAATTGTCATTTTAGAATCTACTTTGCATCTAAGCCCGATAAATATATGCTAAAAATTGTATCGCTTTGTGATTCAGTCACATTTTGTATGGTAAACGGATCTCCATACATAGGGCAAGTTCAAAATGCAGCAAACGAGCCTTTACCATTAAAATTTTCAAAAAAATGAGGGAATCAGTGCATGGAACAAACCACAACATCACTAGGAAAACTGGTTCATGTCTATCACCTTAGCAGAAACAGTGCAGAAAGACTACAGTCATACAGTTGTGAGAACAATGCGCTGAGACAAGAAGGAGATTCCTGCCTTATTTCTTCGTCATAGAGAGAAGGTACTAAGACATTTTTATTTGGTGTTTGATGCAGATAAAACTTAGAACTTATTGTCCGAAGAAGACAAATGTGTAATCCTACTTTTAACTGTGCACTATGACAAAAGAGAAAATGACTTGGAAAATCAGTTTGAGATCCCTCACTTCTACAACGGCAAAAAGGAGACGTTGATACTCTGGACAAGCTAATGCATACACACAAAATAACAGGAAAACGAGACTCTGGCTTCTGAGGTTTCTTAATGATATTTTGCATTTAGCTGGAATGAATAGCAGCCTGCCAGAATTTCGTATAACGGAATGAAGACTAAAATGAGTCAACGTTACTTCCTGTGGGACCTAGGGTTAGAACTGGCGAGATTACTAATGGAACATCGCATATCAAAGCGAATAATTAGAGAGCTGGAAGAAGGGATCAGATGCATTCTAGATGTTACTGACTCTGAAAGTACGCCAGAAGTTTTCCTGGGAAAACAACCAAATGTGTTTTTGTTCGAAGACAGAAGACAGAAATCCAACACAAACTGTAGTAATTGCCATAGTCTGTATGCCCTGAGCATTAACATTTTGTTTGTTCTAATTATGCATAAAATGCAACGTTTTCCTCCGTTTCCGCTTGAGTTTATATATCATAAACATAATATTAAATTAAAAGAGGAATGCTTATACGAGTTTTGGGGCAAAAGTCATGGCTAATACCTTTTTTTGCTTGTACACATGTGAACGGATCACAAAGTATATGTGTCGTTTGGAAGTTCTGAAGGCATAGTGTGTATGCAGAACAAAAAATGGCTCTGTGACCGCTGGTAGATACGCAGCGAGGGCTGCGAAGTCCGTCAGTTGGTGAGTGTCGTGCGAGATCGACGTAACGTGTTGAGCAGCGCGAAAGAGAATGCGATGGAATGTCACAGTGAATTAGTGAAAGCCCTTTCTGCAGAAACAGTGCAGTAAGACTACAGTCATACAGTTGTGAGAATAATGCGCTGAGACAATGCCCTGCCATACCTTACAGTAACACGGTGGGTAGGAAAGTTTCAGCAAGGACGTGTGTCTACCAGTGATGAGCGACCTTTGGGACAACCTTTCAGTGTGCGCACCGACGTGGCAGCGTGTGGTGACAATAGCAGGGGACTAATTTGAGGGTCTTTAGGACATAGTTTATCATGTCAACTGTATGTGTAGTGCGTTGTCATTCTTTTGCACCCTGAAGTACATATTGCCCTGTATGCTACCGTAATAAATTGTGTCTTACGATATTCAGTACTATTCATTGTCCACACATGTAGTTAACACATTGTCTTTAAGTCTATATATGTCACATTTTCCAACCGGACTGGTACCTTCAAGAAAATAAATAATTGTCATGACTTTTGCCCCAACCCTCCTATTGCGTTGCACTATTCTTTTGCTTAACACGTCAGCTAGTATCTAAGATAATATTACCTGCATCTTTTAAACACTATTATTTATGTGCACGAAACGCACGTGATATTGAGTTATACGTTTAATTTTGATCAAGAATAGTATATTCTCGGAAGTATAAATTCTGCTTTTAAATGGAAAGCTTTTTGGATTTTTCCTTAGTCTGCTCAAGAACTGCAGGTAAGTGTTAAGATATACAAAAAATGTATATGGATTCTGGGTTAAGATAAAAACAGCTCTTACTAATTAATTATTTCCTTCACAACAGCCGCGTGCGGAACAGGAGTTAGAGAGGCAGAGCCAAAATACAAATTGAATATCACATGCGGGATTTGATTCCAGGATCTGCTGGGTTCCTCCTATTGCTCTTACCACGGAGCTACCATGCCAAATCACCGGCACGGCACTAAATTGCCCAAATAACTAGAGACTACACTGATACACCACAGGAGCTCTTAACATATTTTGTGATTTTATACCTCCATGGCGACTTACAAATTCCTTAAGTACTTAAGTCCCGGCTTTGTGGTTAACCAGCTCTTAGGTATCTGTGAATTAATTGTTTATTTCACATCAGCCGTGTGTAGGACAAAAGATGGAGAGGTAGAGCCAAACTGGCAAATTAAATATCATAGCCGATGGATGAACCATGGATCTCCTTCTATCCATCCAGTTGCTCTGACCATTGAGGTGACTATTGTATAAAGGTGCATTCTGGCGTACATTTGCATAGTAGTTATAGCAATTAATTTTTATAGCTAATTAATTTGCATAAATAAATATTTGCATATTACAATTTGCATTATTGAATAATAATTACAGTAATTTATTTGCATATATGAAAGCTATCAATCATTGATACGTATTAATGAGCTCATGGACCACGCCCCCACGGGCCATGGCCCCCGAGGAAAAAAATTACTGATTGCCAATTATTGAAATGCATGGGACTTTGAGGCGTCATTTCCAATTGAAAGTTAATGAAGATTCCCATTATGCAATATGATTTTACCTATCATTGAGCAATAAAACGTTACACACAACCCGATTCAAATATTTACTGTAATTAATTTAATGGTGAACGAAAAGTCATTTCAATGTATACGATCACAAGACGGTGTCATGCTATACTTGTTTGGACATGAAAAAGGATAAATAATTTAATGCCAACACTTAGAAACAAAAAAGAAACAAATCTCAGCGTTTTATTTAGCGATTCTGCATAAAAAATCGCCGAAATCACAAATTATGGGAAATATAAGCAGTAACGTATAACTTATAACTAATAAAGAAATACGTGACTCACGGAAACAGAAAAAAAAACAGGAATTATTTATTTTATTTGTTTCATTGCAGAGCAGAGGATGAGCTCGGAAAATAGATTTGCTGGAAGAGGTGAGCATTCATTCAATGCTTCGAGATTAAAAATGCTGATGAATCATCACCATGACAAACTTCAAATGCAATGCAATAGAGCTACGATGAACAAATATCGCACCGGCGGGAATCGAACCCTGGTCATCAGAACATACATACAGATACACACACAGGCACAGCATACATTCATATATTCAATAAAATCACGAATTCATATGCAATGCTATAGCGTTACGATGAACAAACATCGCACCATCGGGAATCGCACCCTGGATATCAGAACATACAGATACAAACATACATTCATATATCCAATAAAACAATCACGAATTCAAAAGCAATGCAATAGCCCTATGATGAAAAATGTTCATACCAGCGGGAATCAAACCCTAGTAATCAGAACATACACTCATACACACACAGACGCATACATACATTGATTTATCCCAAAAAATTTACGAATCCAAATGCAATGCAATAGCGCTACGATTAGAAAACGTCACACCAGCAGGAATCGAATCCTGGTCATCAGAACATACATACATACCCACATACGCACACAGACATGTGTATAATCACACGTGTATTCTTACCAAAAAAATATATACTCATCACTGGAAATGAACCCGCTACTCTCCTAAGAAACGCATACACACATACACATATCCACACACAAAGTCCTTGAATTAATATAATATGAATGTTACTAACTAAATCAGCAAGAGGCACATGGATTCCAACTTATCCCAGCAGAAACGAATCTATACTAAAGTTAAAATGGACAAACAGAACACAGAACCAACTTCTCTCTCCCACGATTACAAGCGAGACCACCCTCCGAATAAACAGGTATAGGAAACCGTCACACCTACATCTCGAACTTGTCATTTCAGGCACCATAAAGAAAGAAAATTCTCCCTTAGAGCAAAACCTTTTCACTGGAGAAAAATGCATTTGGGAATTGCGAACGAAATCTACCGCTATTTTTCACTATAGAAAACTGAAAAGAAATACACCTGCCCTTAACAAATTATTTCAGGAGCGTTTCAACTTTACTTTTAAAAAAGCGGAGCACTCCCAAAATTTTACACGAGTTGTCTTAGATAGAAATGTCCTATATCATTCACCGGAAAAATAAGAAGAACTGTGACACTCCCGTTTTCATAAATTACTTTAACAGTTTGCTACCACAGGTTAAATTTAATATTATACAGATAAATGAACGCCTACTCATGAGAAAAATACTAATGAATCACTCAATGATGTTTCAAGAATTAGTAGGTTCCACTAAGAAAAGCCGCCAGAAAATAAAACGTCTCAGGTCTTCCGATAGAGGAATATGAAATACGAAATTATCACCAAAAATTTATGTGGGCTGTCTAAAGAGAAAGATGGTTCTACCTCGCCCCTTCATAAATTATTTGAGATGGCTTACGATAACACGTTAAAAGTGAAATAATTTGTGAATCGACAGAACAAGGTACATGAGTATCTACACGTGAGAAAACTCCTAACGAATGGCACAATATTGTTTCAAGAATCAGCAGGTTTCACTAAGAAAATTCATTAATAAAAAGCTCCAGGCCATCCAACAGGGTATAAATACAGACGAAAGAATCGTGCCTGCAGCACAGTCGCTTCTTTGAAGAGATAGTGAAAAGTGCCAAAATGCGCATCAGCCTCTCTTGGCAAGGAGTTATACATCACATTTAGCAAAATACCTGGTAAGAACTTTATATTAAAACATAAAGCATGCCTTTTTTGTTTAGATTAAATGTAATTTACATTGACTTTAGTACAAAGTACACTACATTGTCACTGCTTTTTAAGCATCTCGTAATAGAAATTTAAACAAATCAGTTTTCCTCTTAATGAGAGTTGAAGAAACCATTTCACGCGTATGCATATACATAAGCGCTCACACGTGCAAACTGCAAAAACCATACACACACACACACACACACACACATATATATATATATATATATATATATACATACTGTTATTTGCATTCACGTGTATATATATATACGCATGCACACACCTACACGTATACACTCATACATGTAAACACATTTTCGCAAACTCATGCACACACAAACACGCATGTTCACGCATGCATGCACACGCATACACGAATGCACACATACATGCTTACAGACATGCATACATTCTCATACACACCCTCGTATACACGCATGCACGCATACGTTTACATGCATGCAGGCATATGTATGCATACACGCATTCGCACACCCTTACATACATACTAACACTCATGCAAATGCATACACACACGCGAGCTCGTACTCGCATACACACGTACGCTCAAGCAATCACACACACACACATGCATACGCATATGCACACACACGTATACACGCATGTACACATACATGCATACACAAGCAATCACACACACTTACACACATACACATGCAGACACATGTACACGTATGCACGCACAATTGCACTCAGACAAGCCAGATGAACACCTGGCAACTTATAAAAAAATATAAACCTGCTTTCAAAAATGCTGACTGTGGCTGCAGCATCCTACTGCACGACCCGCTTCTTCCTTATCCGGTAAAACATCCAATCTAAATTTCATAAAAAACAAAAATATATAGACCATGTATAATGCATCACCCTGAAGATACGGCTTCAGTTAGATGCTCCATCTATAACAAATGGACACAAGAGGCTCCAAGACGAAGCATCATCCTCCGATGAGGACGAAGGCGCACCCTCATCACATAAAATCCTAAGGTCAGTCATAATACAATAGAAAGGGCATTTAAAAGGCAAATTTTTAATACTAAAATAGAATATACATCTATAATCACAGACCCCTAGGTATTCCTAAAGAGATGCAGGCCTCAAGTTGTAAATGAGACGAGCTCACTACTGGACAGAAATAAATCGGGATTTAAGATAATTTACTCTTTGCAAGTTACGTACATGATCCAAACCCCTGTTTCTGACCATATTGAGGATGTCTATTTTAGTAATGGTGCCAAATTCCGATTTGGATTCTTTATTCTCCACTATGCAAATGAAATGCTTGAAAACATTTCAAATTTCCAAGGACATGCCAGTTCAAAATCATTACTGGCAAACTCCCTTGTTAATAGTGCAAGCTATTACACACCTCTCAAGGCGTCACGCTACATAGAACATCTTGCTGTAATTAGCAATAAAAGGTTGTTAAAAACATTCAGAATGACGATGGATACTCTTTATCTGGTGCATGCTGGCTGCAAGATATGATGTAAATAAGGAAGCACAAATGACAAGCAATTACCCCAAAGCATCTCAAAAGTCAGTTTGAAAAAGAAAACCCAAAAAAGTCGGTCGCTGTATTCGGCTTAGATGACAACGAATCTGTAATCCGGTTATACCAACCACAAAAAAGCATGTATTTCATGTCAATTTGCTATTAATCTCAGAGGGGGAAAACTCTCACTATTGCCTGATAAAGAACCTATAAAACCTTACACGAAGAATCATTGCGGACACTGGATCTGCGAAACCTGCATGAGACATTTTAAAATAGAAGAAATTTACAAAAAACACCAGCTGAGATGTTCCAAGGCGTAAATTCTTAAGATGCCTACAAACGATGATGATATCAGGTTTTCAGCCTATTCAAGGGTTACACCTGTAGACCTTGTAATCTACGATGGCAAGAAAGTGCGCTAGAAAAGATCCACTCTTGTGCGTCCTCGACTAATGAAAGCTGGACCGGAGCTAACCAGCATCACAATGCCATGTTAATATCGCTCAAGTTAGTATGTCGTCATGGCAATGCGCTATCAAAATGTATCCTCTTTAGAGAGCCTGATGCTATTAAACATTTCTTTAATGAGCTTAAAGTGATAGCCTACATGGTAATCTTGCTTTGCAGCAAGATAAGGGAAATGAATTTGACAGCTCAGGATTCGGCTGATTTTCATAGCGCTCATCTTTGTCACATATGTAGAAAGGGGTTTGAAGAACATGCTCTGAAATTTAGGGACCACGATCATTCAACAGGGGCCTTCCTTTACGCCGCTCATTCTGCCTACAATTTAAATAGAAAGGTACCGAATTTCATATCAATCTTTTTTCATTGCCTGAGCAACTATGACAGCCACTTTTTAATAGAGCACCTGGAATACGATGATAATCCGATTTCATGAATCGCAACCACTTCACAATGGTATATATAGTTTGCAAAGCGACCATCGATTTCACGTTTTTAGATAGCTTAAGTTCTTAGACGATACGCTATCTAGCCAAGCCAACATGCTGGAAAAGTTTGAATTTCCGGATAACAAATGCAGAGTATAAAGATACTGAACACCAAGAGCTCATGAGAGCAAAAGGGATATTTCCCTATTCATATGTCGATAATGAAGAGAAACTGGAAGAGACTCAATTACCTGACATTGGACAGTCTGATGGTATATCTCAAGAGGAGTATCAACATGCCCTAAATGTTTGGAAAAAATTCAAAATTAAGAATCTAGGCAAATACAGCGGTCTATACATAACAACAGACACATTATTGCTAGCTGATACCTTTGAAAAATTTAGGGACCTCCGGTTTTTTAAGTAAAAAATTTAGATCCGTGCTGGTATTGTACATTATCAGGTCTTGCCTTCGATGCCATGCTTAAGATGACGAAGGTAAAGCTTGACCTAATTTCTGACCAACAAATGTTGGAATTTTTTGAGGGAGCAAACAGGCGGAATGAGTAGTGTATCAAAGAGATACATTAAAGCTCACAATAAATATATACCAGGCTACAAGCCTGAAGAAAAGCCTGTATATACCTCCTATTGGGATTTTAATGATTTATATGGAAATTCAATGATTAAATACCTTCCTAAGAGAAACCTAAGATAAAACCAGTTTGATTGATTTCGACCCTATACCTTCTAATTCACCCATTGGATATGTGCTCGAGGTTGATTTGGAGTATCCTAGCCATATCCATGACGCGGAAAGCAAGATTTTTCTCTGGGCACAAAGTCAAATACCACCACATGAGCAATACAAGAAACTGCTGGCAACATTGGAAAATAAACAAAACTATACCTTGCACTATAAAAACCTCCAGAACCTTATATCTCAAATTGTAAAAAATACATCGTGTGGTGGCATATGATCAGTCGGATTGCATGAAGACGTGTATTAATGTGAGTACAGAAAGACGTGCAAGGGAGACTTCCAAATTGGGACAAAATCTGTGGAAAAAATCAATAAAGCTGTATATGATAAATTCATTGAAAATGTGAGAAAATTTTCCGACTTCCGAATTGCATGGTCTTGAAAACAAGCCAAGAAACTGATTGCCAGACCGACGTACATTAGGAGCATTATATTCAAACAAAACCTTGTAGGATAGAGATGAGCAGAGAGGAAGTTCATATGAATAAGCCTATCTACACAGGCCAGGCAATCTTGGACACTTCAAAATTGATAATGTGCGATTTTTCTATATAGTTATGAAACCAAATTTGAAACATCCAGTCCTGGCCTACATGGATATCACCTCCTTCTTATTGGAAACATAACAGATATCTATCAGTTTATGAAGCGGTATCCACACAAAATTTGGCAGTAGACAACCCATATGGAATAATAGCACAGAATAAGAAAGTGATAGGATTATTTAAAGATGAGCTTGGAGGGGCTCAGATCCAAACTGTGTAGTTACAGATATGAGGGACAGAGAGTAAAAAGGAATAAAAAGACCTGGTATGATAAATTTAAAAATCGTTAACTATTTTAAAATATCTAAATGAGACATTTTGTTAAAGCAAATTAAATTTCGGTTCTACAAGCATTCAATACATACAATAGAGCAGAATAAAGTCGCTCTCCATGGGAGAGACGACAAAGAGAAATAGTTTGAAGGCGCAGATCACACTATTGCCGGAGCTCAGCATTCGCTGGCTATGGCTGACACTTACCATAAAAAAATGCTCTCTCTGACACCTTCATTTTCTTGTATATATGTGTTGTGGACTCCGTGCTGGTGAGTAATTCTGTGCGGTTGCGAGTCGGTCCTACCTTATAGAGGAACGGAAGATAGGTAGCAGGTGGTGTTCTTCACCTATCGGGCTCCAAGGGGTGACGTCGAGACACGTAACTGAGGGTTGATACTCAGTGAGCTCGACATGCCAAGCGCGATATGCCTTTAGATCGAAGTAGTGACCGTACTGGTGTACGTGTCTAGCAGGTTCCGTGGAATTTCATCCAGACACACTGTACAAGGGGTTACTTTGACGAGCTCAAATACAGACGGGTTGCTTACTACAACACGGGTCACATAGGCCGGAAGTACAAAGGCAGGGTCATATAAATGGGAACAAAATATCAAGGCAGAATGAAACGGGCCCACAAGCTACGGAGATGCGTCTCCCGTAGCTTCACAGTCTCCAATATGTCTACAAACGTTTTCCCATTTGCTCTAATTCTGATCGCTTCCTGAGGTTTCTGAGTTTTCGTTTGACTCAATTTTTGTTGACCACCAGCTGTAGTGATTGCAGTTTTTGTTCATGTTCTGGTAACATATATATATATATATATATATATATATATATATATATATATATAACCGACATTTATGCCACTATTTCTGAAGACCAACTCCAAGAGCTTCCTAGTATAGTCTCTATCTAGACCACCATCTGTAGCAAAGGTTATATATATCACCCTCCATGGTCTAATGGTTACCATGCTGACTTCATATACCCAAGGTCGCGGGTTCAAACCCGGCCGAGAACGATGGATTTTTTCGGTCGTTAAACTTCTTAGCATGGCTTCCTTCGGAGGGGAAATATAGCCGTTGGTCCCGTATCGTAGATTTACGGCACGTAAACGAACCTCAAGCCTGAGAGAGGCCCCTGAGCAAAACTAAGCGGTTTTTCACGCCCAATTTAGAATGGGACGCAGAGAACCACAGTAGTTAAAGAGCATCCATAAATAACATGCCATTTATATTTTTTAATGGATATATATATATCCTTCCGTGTTCCTCTTTAACTTTTTCATTACTGCAAGATAGCACACAAATGTTCCGTATCACTGATATTTTTCTAGTCCACCACCCACGGTAACAGGTATATGTAACGAGAAATTTTACTTTTAGAACCTCTACGTAAATATCTCTGCATGGTCGTCCTCAAATATTCTACGTTTCCCACATACAGCTTCTCTACCATCAGCTTGGATACCTCTGGATGAAGGATCTTCAACATCCTTAAAAATCGTTGCTTCCCTTGGACATCTACATTCGCCATGATTACCATATCCTCTGCGTTTACAGAAACCAGTTTCCCATATATTAAACGGGTAGATTCATAAAAGATTTCCGGCCACTCCTTAACTAACAATGGGGTAAAAGGCTCAAAACTGCTGGCTGGTAACAGAGTATTTTTTTAAAATCTAACTGCCCTTTAAAATCAACCTGAAAGCCGAAGTCCGTCATTCCTTTGTTAATCAATAAATCTTCCTCACAAACCTGCTCAGTAAGATTTCTCATTTTACGTTTCTGGGGATACATTTCCTGTTCATTCATACGACTAAGTATAGCCTCAGTCATTTGTTCTATCTTCTTAACTCTCTTTATGTCGGTCATTGTGTTCGGAGTGTTCTTTATCGCAGTCATTAATTCGTTGGTACATTTACTCATTTTCTCTAACAAGGAACGTATCACTCCGAGATCACCTGTGTCATCTAACACCAGCCCCATTTGCCCACTTCGTTGTGTATCAGCTTTTAACCCTGCAGTGGTCGCGTGGCGACTCACAGACGCCAGGCGTTCTTTATTTACACGTTGCTATTGAACAGATACTCTGGCTGACTTCTGGTGCCATCTACCTTCCTATTAACTAAACTCGTCTACTTCGCATTATTTTCAATTCAGTGTTCGAAGGAAGAGATTGATTCCGGATCCGCGTTGCTGGAGTCTACCAGACGCCACGCGACCTTCTACGGTACTGAAGGTGAATATTTTATTTTTTATTTTATACAGTAGTTTACGTATGAATTCTAATAGCTGTTGCTAAGTAAGTAACTTTTTTAATCTTCAGATCCAATATGACTTCAAGGAAAACCTAAAACCTGGAAAATGCACGTGATCGGGAAATATTACTCCACCTGTTGCAGGAAGAAGAATGAATCTGGTGACGATTTTGATATTTATAGTGACTTGGAAGAAAATACGGACACTGAGCAAGAAGCGGACTCCAATGATAGTGACAGTGATAACCATGTCAAATAGTTTTGGGGAAGCAATAAATCTTCAAAATGGTCATAAGTGTGTCCACCAAAAAATGTTCGCACTCGACGACAGAGTATTGTCACCCATTTACCGGGAATGAAAGGTGCCGCGAAAAATACGAAAACGCCAATGGAATGTTGGGAATACTTTTTTCGACCATGAGTTGTTATCTAGTATTGTTCAGAGCTCAAATAAAAAGTTTTCTGAAGTTCAAGGACATTATTCCAGGGAAAGGGATGCTCACTAGACAGACGTAATTGAAATAAAAGCTCTGTTAGGAATATTCAAACAAAATAGGAATTGAGCTATGCCGTCTGATAATGCCTGAAAGACGATTTAGGTTCCTATTAAACTGTTTAGGTTTGATAACAAGGATACTAGAAAAGAAAGAAAGAAAGCTGATAATTTAGCCTCTATACGTGAAATATTTACTTCTTTTGTGGAAAATTGTAAAAATGGTTATTCAGTTGGGGAGTTCTGCACTATTGATGAAAAGCTGGAAGCTTTTAGGGGCAATCGTTTTTTCAGGCAGTACATCCCTAGCAAACCAAATAGGTATTGACTTAAAATATTTGCTTTGGTGGATGCTAGGATGTTTTACACCGTCAACCTAGAAATTTATGCTGGTAAACAACCTGCAAGGCCATTTGAAGTTAGCAACAAACCAGCAGATGTGAAACGTCTCATTTCTGTGATCTCAGGAACTGGGCGTAATAAAATTCAATTGGTCAATTGGTTTAGCTCCTTAGATTTAGCTGACTTTTTGCTTCAGAATAACCTTACCCTGGCTGGAACAATGAGAAAGAACAAAGCAGAAATTCCCCCGGAGTTTATACGAGCAAAAAACCGGGAGGCAGGAGCAACATTCTTTGGGTATCAGAAAAATGCAACCCTAATATCCTATGTCGCCAAGAAAAACAAAGTGGTTCTGATTCTTTCAACAATGCATCATACGAATGCAATTAATGCAACGCCTGTCGATAAGAACAAATCGGAAATGATAACCTTCTATAATATAACCAAATCAGGCGTTGATACCGTGGATCAATTGTGCAGTACGTACAAAATATCCAGAAAAACCAACAGATGGCCTATGGTAATCTTTTATAGCCTGATGAACATTGCAGCTATAAATGCACAAATAATATACCATGCAAATAATTCTGATGTTAGCAGCAGGAGCAGTGAATTTTTGTAACCTTTAGGACGTAATCTAGCAGATGATTACTTGCGTTTACGTTTTCAGTATTCATCATTGCCAAGAAACCTCAAACTAGACATTAAAAGTCTTTTTCCAGATGAACATGCAGTGCAAACTACAGAAGAGAACCGAGGCACAAAGAGACAGAGGTGCTGTGAATGTGTTCGCTCAAAGAACCGATATACTAAATATAAATGCCACAGCTGTAACAAATTCTTGTGTTTAGAACCTGCACAGCAAGTATGCGCTGATTGCTAATTGCACTGCTCAATTTATAAACTGCATTATGTATATTATGTTAGGAGTACATGAATAGCAACATTTGTTTTTCGCTAAGGGATTATCACCCATAGTTTGTATTGAACGAGAAAAAGTTTCGTGCAGCAAACACTTGTGTGTATTATATTATAACTAAAAATCACAATAATAAAAAATATATATATACTAGTGAGAATGTAATCTTCTCTTTAGTTTTATATAAAATAGTACGTTTACACTCATAAATTTGAACTGACTGAGTTACAAACACATAGACAATGCAGAAAAGTATTGGCGTCTGTGAGACGCCGCGCGACCTTTAATGTAACTATGAACCACGCGACCACTGCAGGGTTAATGATGTCCCCTCCTGTCTGCTTAAACTAGATTTTTCTTTACTTCTCTTATCTAACTCCGATACATCCTCTCTTTTCCTTTTATGCTCTCTAATTATCGGCTCCTTCCTAGTAACAGATGGCATACACTGGGCGCTATTCACTTCCAATGACTCTCTGTTTAACATCTTGTTTCCAGTATAGTTTACCGAAATTCCGGCCTGGGTACCCAACGGGAATGCTGAACTGTCGTTTGCTTACGGTCTGTCAAGGTCTGCTCGGTCACCCGAACGGAACTGGAAATCTGATCTCCTGCTCCTAAACCTAATCACCCATATCTTCAGCTTTATTCATCTTGCTCATTATGATGGGGCTGCCATCCTTGTGTCATATGCTGCTTAGCCTGATGGCTAACGCCAAAGCCTGTATGGTAAATGGTAACCCGTCATACACGGGAGGCTAATTGCAGTGAGTACCACTGAGCGATGGGGGCGCCACATCCCTGCGATAAGTAGCAGCAGCAGCAGTAGCAGTAGCAGTAGCATCAGCAGTAGCAGTAGCATCAGCAGTAGCAGTAGCATCAGCAGTAGCAGTAGCAGTAGCAGTAGCATGCAGGGGAAAATTCTTAAAAAGACTCCCATTTGCGAGTTGAATTCTCACAAACTAAATAAACGTTTGCAAGCCATATGTGACTTCTCCTTGGAACTAACTTGTAGTATTACTTCAAGAAGAAGAGCCTGCAAAGTTGCTTCAGATACCATACAAAATAACAGGTCTAAACGCCACATGCATTCCTCTCTTTAGCCTTGAGAACACAGGTCACCAGTTGAGCAATATCTTTTTCTTTTATATCCAGCATAAGCGATAGAATATTTTTCACGGTTACAACTGGACCTAAGCTTGAGCAACGTATGTCATTCCACTCTGTACAGATTAGAATAGTGTGTTCAGGAGTGTCCAATTGAGCACAGTACGAACAAAGTTCCGTTTCAGCCAAACCCATTTGGTGTTAATAAGAGTTAAAACGACCATGTCCAGTCAGAAATTGGATAAGAAAATAGTTCAGATTACCTTGCCTCCTAGATATCCAGGGTGTGATTTCAGGAATGAGTAGCTTAGTCCATTGAGCTATCCTCTCTTCCTGGTTCCATTCCTGTTGCCACTGTCTCATGGTGTTGCTTCTGACCAACAGTTTTTGGGCCCTGGAGGTATGTATGTGTTTATGAGTTCGTTACTGGCTAACAGATGTATAGGTATTGTCCCTGCTTGAACCTGTAAGGCCTTCGTGGAAATGGTCCTATAGTAACTAATGACGCTGTACACCCTCCACCTACTCTCTGTATATTTCTATTCCATGCAGGCACTCCAAACGGGTAGCCCAAAATAAATAATGGAGTTAATCACACTACCGAGGATTTTATGGTTTCAGGCTTGGGACCTCCGATATTAGGCGTTAAGTGACTCAAGGCTGCAAATATTTTCACTGCCTTGCCAACCGCGTATTTTATATGGAAACCCATATTCATATTATGGCCAAACTGAAGCCCAAGATATTACAATTGCCTTTTGGACCGCAGTGCCACTCCACCGACATTTACGGTAACGTCCCTTAGAGATCGTCGACGTTTCAAAATAACAATTTCAGCCACACCAGAGCCAATTGCAGACCCCTCTTTAACATCCAAATTTCTTTTTGATGTGTAGAGTATTCAATTTTGTCCTCCACCTCTTCTCTAGATTCTCCAGACACAAGAAGGGCCAGGTCATCGGCAAATTCAATAGATGTGCTGTCCATCGGTAAGTGCATTCGAAATCATCATCATAATAAATATTGCATATGGAGGTCCCAAAACCGAACCTTGAAGTACTCTGTAGGTCATATCAAGATGTCGGGTGTCACCCACCAAAATTATCCTAATATGGAGATAGCTGCATATAATTTTGATGAGGTGTCGTGCTACGCGGCGCCACCTGAGCTCATCAGCTATACCTTTCCACGGTGCCGATTTAAAAGCGTTCTTAACATCTAGGGTCACCAATGACACATAAACAAGAGAAAATGATTTTGCAACTGTCACAGAATTTACTACACTTTGGATAGCATCCATGGTCGACAACCCTGGCCGAAAAACAAATTGATGGGGGAGAAACCATCTCCTCCTTCTATCTCCACAATTAAACGCTTGTTGACTATATGCTCTAGAAGTTTTATCCAAAACATCAAATAGACAGATAGATCTATAACTCTTACGTCCTTTTTAACTTACTTGTTTTTTCAATAAGAACGAGTTTCGCAAGTTTCCACTTACTAGGGAATTCACCACAACTTAAAATAGAATTAAAAAGATCCTGCAAAACTCTCGTTTCCGTGTTGCAAGAAACTTCAACACCTCTAGAGGGACTCCATCTGGGCCACTGGCTTAACCGGATTTGAGCCTGTTGACTGCAGCGCGAATCTTCTCAGTAGTACAGACTGGAATAATCTCTTAATCAATGGCAATTGTTGGGCAAATCATGGCATGAGCAGGGAACAATGTCCGTGCAATCTGCAATTGCTCTTCATCGGTGAGTTTTAGTGGTGATCGCAAGCTAATTTTAGTAGTAACAATTTTATAACCCAGACCCCATGTATCTTCATCAACCTCCGTACATCTTTTATAGCTTTTAGTATCGCAACTTTTAGAGCTTTACGATTTTTATAGCCACACGAAGCAATTTGTTGTTCAACGGAGCCGGCAGTGTCTGTTAAGTCTAGTAACAATACGTTTGGCCCTAGTACACTGTTTCCGCTGATCTGCAATTTTGTCATTCCACCACGTACTTTTGCGTCGAGCATGGGAATATTTTCTAGGTAGATCCAAATTGCAGGCATTTTGTATAGTCTGATCTATGCCATACGCCTGATGGAGAAAACTGGATCCCACTTATTCTTCAAGATGCGCCAATAACTGATCTTGCTCTTCTTCATGGTATATGCAACCCTTAGATCTTTAGTAATGTTGTGGAGATGACCTGGAGGTCTGCAACTTTGCGTAAGTACTTTTATGGTACCTTAAGTTTTCTTCATCACTCACCCGTCAGTTCCGTACTAGGCACCCAAGATCCTGACTGCCCATTGTGATATATATATATATATATATATATATATATATATATATACGATGATCCTCCATTGTGCTCAAAAGTAGTGCTTTTAAAATAATGAGATGATATTCAACGGCCCATTCTGCCATTGCACTACCTATCCTATCTTCTTCTGGGGTATCCCAGCAGAATGCTTTTGCATAAATATCACCCCAATCAACAAACACCTATTTTGTTGCTGTATACTTGTACTTAATGCATACAGAAAGTTATGAAGATCTGCTATATTACATGCTGGCGAAATATTACACGAATATACGACCAGGTCATCAGTATCTATCCAAACAAAAACATCTCAATTTCCTGTATGTCTCCTTGGAAGGAATTAAAAGGTAAATGTATGGCGCATCAAATTTATCATCCCTCAGTCATTGTGAACTACAATTGGACATTGGTTTAGCTATAATTGCAAAGTCCAGAAGCTCAGAAAAGTATTTATGCCGGACTAAGTCCATGGCCCACTTACTACAATCAACATAAGTTGCATAAATTTCATGGAGCAGAATGCAACTCACCCCTTTTCTCCCTCGTCTGATGAACTAGCTTCCTGTACTTGGGACATCTCATCGACTCCGCTTTGTGTCTGTCAACTTTGCATTTGTGGTACTGCATATTGGTGCATTCCTTCCTCTGATGGTCAGTACCTCCACAAATATGGCAAAGTTCCACTTCGGGTGGCAATTTACATACTCTTACTATGTGACAATTATAGCATCGAGACAGGTTGTTGGTTTCGTGTACTCTCCATCTCTCCCAGTCATATTCTATCCGATGTTGTGCCAACAACTTCTGAGCTGAAACCTTGTCAATAGTGACAAAGACATATCTAACGCCGTTTTGATTTGGTTGTCCAGCCAGTTTGATAGATATAACAACCAAGGGTATACTAAGTTCCTTTGAAGTTACATTTGTCACAGCAGTTACAACCACAGATTCTTCGATATCTAAGAGCATCACAGTTTGTTTCAGGGTCTGTAAATTTACCCTTGAAATGTTAGTCGATTTTGTGCTTAATTCTTCACTGTAGGCCTGCCGTTTACTAATTTCGTTGCCTATAATTTTCAAATGCGCATTGCCGTCACTCGTTATATGTATACGTTCCACTAATATCCCATCCGTTAGTACCTCATTTTTTCATGTTTCTTAGGATATCAGCTTACGAAGTCCCAGGCAATGGTTCTAGGATTAAAACACCAGCACCTTTAGACCCCTTTGGTTGCACGATCTCCGCTACACTTTCCTTCACTGTATTGCCTTTACGAGCCTGTCGTGTAGGGTACAATTTATCGGCATATATACGGAGCGCCGTCGGCACACATATTCTAGCACCTTAATGACAATCAAATAGTTTGGTGTGTGAAGTGCCGACAGTATTGATCCTTCTATTCTACTTAGCGATATCCATTACCTATTTTAGATTTCTCTTCAGATCAAGTTTATCCGTTCGGCTGCAGCTACCTTCTCTTGTTACAGACGTGGTAGTGTAGACCGAGTATTTGCATTTTGGCAACCGCTTGTGGCGACACTACATGTTATGGTTCCCGTTTCCCGTTGACTGGTATGCATCTCCTTTACCGAACAAGGGTTTTGAAGCAAGGCTCGTTGTAGAACGTAGTGATGCATATCATCATTAGGGTGCATAACAAGAAGCTGATCAGCGAATTCTTTAAATTCGACGCAATCAGTTTGCAAATTACAACATTTGAAAGCTTCTTCAGGCCATTTAAGCTCCAACAGATCGAAAAATTCCTGCTGTGGAAGATTCTTGTCAAATTCCTCTTCTATCTGTGCTACCAGTTGGTTAGCCACGAGTTGCTTCGGAATCAAAGTTTGAACTCCCATATCAACAGACTTTATAACCGAAGGAGTGCAATCAGATTTGAAAGCCATAATAGATTCCGCCATAAGCTCGGAAACAGAATCAGTGACCTCCGGCAAACGTTATGAATATTCAGCTAGCATGTCCACAGCTTATATGATCTCCTTTTATTTTGTATTTGGTATTTCCGTTATCGATTTCCGAAGTATTTCAAATTCCTTGAGAGTTTTCTGCACAAGAGCATTAAGCACGTTATGTTCTTTCTGCGTGCATAATATGAATGCAGAGCATTGATCCTCCGGAATCCCACTCCGAGGTGATTAAACCTGTAGTCCTTCCCTTATTTTCTTGTTTCGTCGTGGTATATAGTTTGGAATCACTGGCATCGCTAATTCTAACATTCAAGTCCCGAATCTTTGTACTAGAGGATTGACTAATCAATGACTTTTCCGTAGTAGAGTCAATTGAAAAGAACTGTCATCACATTCCATTTCTAATACATGTTCAGTAGCAAATTGTGACATACCGGTCTGGACTTCCACCGGTGATGTCAGGCAGTAAGTTAGTGACGATAGGGTGTGCCTGCCTCTGCACCAAAAATGCTGCCCGGTTCTGGGGAATGTAAATGGCGTGTTATTTATGGACGATCTTTAACTACTGTGGTTCTGAGCGTCCCCATTCGAAATCCGGTGCCAAAGACCGCTTAATTTTGTTCAGGCTTGAGGTTCTTTTACGTGCCGTAAATCTACGACACGGGACCAACTGCTTTACTACCCTTCCGAAGGAAGCCGTGCTAAGGATTTTACACCCGAAAAAATCCATCGTCCTCCGCCGGGTTTGAACCCGCGACCTTGGGTGTATGAAGTTAGCATGGTAACAATTACACCACGGAGGGCGACATGGTTCTGGGGATCCGATGCCTCTGTCCCGTAACGCATCATCACTAAAAGTACTAGCCATGATGAGTAAATGGAATATCCAGCACCAAAAATCAAACCATGGGAAGAAACAGAATTAGACGAAATGGAAAAAAGGGATATAAAACGAAAAACAGAAGAGACCTCAGCAAAGAAACACGAAGAGCGCCAAGATCTAGCTAGGGTGCCCTGGAGTCGCCATACCCGTAATCACCAGCTGTGAGCCCCCGAGGGTGGTAGTAGTAGTAGTAGTAGTAGTAGTAGTAGTAGTAGTAGTAGTAGTAGTAGTAGTAGTAGTAGTAGTAGTAGTAGTAGTAGTAGTAGGATGGTAGTGGAAGCGGTAGTGGTAGTGGTAGTGGTAGTGTTAGTATTAGTGGTAGTGGTAGTGCTAGTAGTATTGGTAGGAGTAGGAGTATTAGGAGTAGTAGTAGTAGTAGTAGTAGTAGTAGTAGTAGTAGTAGTAGTAGTAGTAGCAGCAGGAGTAGGAGCAGCAGCTGCAGGAGGAGGAGCAGCAGCAGGAGGAGGAGGAGGAGGAGCAATAAATATTAGAGGTGTAGTGGTACATTTATTATTTTTGCTTTAACTTATTCCCTGTCGTATAGTTTTAGTTACTGTAATAAAAACAGGTATTCTTTTCTGATTTTTTGAATGAAAATTATTATTGTTTTGTTTTATTTAGTTTGATGAATATTTTTTTCTGATTGTGTTATTTTAATTTCTTTTTCTTTAGAGGTCGTATTGGGTTAAGTTTTCTGAAAAAAGCTCGTATATACTGTAACTTTTATGGTTTGTTTTTTGGGAAATAAATATGAAGCTAGGATATGCACCGGTATGGTAACCAAGGTGCTGCGGTAGGATGTTCAGATTTTATTTATTTATTTATTTATTTATTTATTTATGTAATACCACGATGTAGGAAATCGGACCATCCACGTAACGTCGATCATCTTAAAGAGTTATTTTTATATCCTCTATGAAGTATAAATTCTAAAGATTAATGGAAAATTGTTGTCATAATACTCCTCCTCTGTAGCAAAAAATTACAGGATTAGCTTTATTCCTCACAGCGATGTAATATTTCCTGCCGTCTTACGAACACTGCAATGCAATTGAAATCTTCACACTTATCTCCAATAGGAAGAAATGACTCTCTATGTAAGTGGTAAAACGAATGAAGTGCCATTTCTTAGCGTTAGAGCTGCCATTATTGAAGTTTTCTTGCCGTAAACCATTAGCAACATCCCAGAAAATAAGAAACACACATAGACACATGCATGTAATAGTATGTTGAGAGGTGCTGATAACCAACTTTAGGAACTATCATGAACGTCAAATGCTAACAATACAATACTTTAGCTTATGGGACTAACAATAATTAAAATTCTCCACTGGACACACTGGCAGATGTGAACTTGGACCAAGATATTTCTTCCACCTTCAAAAATGAAATGGAGTTTTATTTATGGACGCTCTTTAACGGTTGTGCTTCTCAACGTCCCACTTTATATTGGGCGTGAAAGACTGCTTAATTTTGCTCAGAGGCCTCTCTATCAGGTTTGAGGTTCTTTTGCGTGCCGTAAATCTACGACTTTACTTCTCTTCCGAAGGAAGCCATGCTAGGAATTTTTTACGCCCCCCCCAAAAAAAAAAAGCTATCGACCTTCGCCGAGTTTGAACCAGCAACCTTGAGTACATGAAGTTAGCATAGTAGCCATTACACCACGGAGGGCGACTTTCACCTTTAAGCAGACTGGCTGCCTGATTTGTCGTTCTTCCAGGGCATGTTGATAGAGGATGCCGTCTATGGCCTTGCCTTCTTTTCCAGGTGAACTAGCTGAATTCTGCACTGGTATCTTGGAATTGATTTTTAGTTTTGAGTCTTCAGCTCGACTAATTTGTTCTGATTGGATGAATAGCAGAATATAAGTCCAACATTGGCACCGTTACTATGAAAGTAGAGCTTTTTTTTTGTTTTTTTTACCAAATATTGAAATGTAACTGCTGTAATTATTTTTAATACTTTAAGTTCTTTCCTATCTCATGGTTACAAAAATGATTCGTAACATATTTTCACGTTTGTTTCAGTCTAATAATTCTCTAATATTCTTTCAAAGGGGTTCTTAAATTTATTTTGCCTTTACCAATGTGTAGACGTGCCAACAATTGCAGTCTATTTGAAAGATTAGATATTAATTTAGGACGGCTACGATTTTGTTTAATGATTTTTTCAATAAACACTGCACCTTTCATATTGTATTTTCTGAACATCTTGTATTTTAAAACTGTGAAAAAACAGTTCGATGGTACACAACTTTTTATATGATATATTAGCTTCTTTCAATGTTAAATTAAATAACTTACTGGTTGCTTGTGTTGTTTTTTGCGTTTGTGCTTTTTAAGTACATTGGTAACAAGTCAATTACTGAAACGAGTGCTAATGACTACATTGTTAAAATGATTTAATTAGTTTTGGTAATCGTTTTTTCTTCAAAGATTTATGGTTAATCTGTATATTAAACTCTAGAAAACTGCATGGGGGGATTTTTTGATTACATTTACCCATCTTTATATGTCATCCACTTGAGTAAATTTTCTATGAATTCGAAATTCCGAACTGTTTTATTATGAAATATTTTTAAGTCCAAAAATATTATAATTTTTCTCTATTTTCATTGTAAGATTATTATTCTTGTTCGGTGTATTTAAGATATTTAACAAATCGGTTATAGCATGCTGTGCAATGATAGCAAATACATCGTCTACATACTTCAACCAAGTTTTAAATATTTCAGGATGATTGATAGTAACCGTAATTTTAAAATAACTCCTACCAAACTGCTGAAAACAGAGATAGTGGATTTCCCGTAGCTAGACCATGTGTTTGTAAAAGAACTTACCTAATGTTAAAAGAAATTGGTTAAACAGCATGATGTTAATGCAATTACTTCTTTAATTCGATTCTCATCTGTTATAATAATTGAGGTTAACCAATCTAATAGTAATGCCGGTGTTATCTCAGTTGATATATTAGTAAATAAAGATGAAACGTCAAAATATACCAATAAGTCATCTACTTTAACTGTTAGGTGTTGTATTTCATTATTTAATTCCAAAGAACTTTTTACTGAATGTTTCAATGTTTTCAGAAAATTAACATTTTTTGTCAACCATTTAGAAAGGAGGTAACTAGGTGCGCTATGTTATTAATGATAGGTCGCATGCTGTTATCCTGTTCTATGAATCTTAAGCCAGCAATGAACCCTAGGCAATATGGGATTATTGCTCTTTAAATGCTTTTTAACAATATGTGCTAGAATGTTAGGCTCAGAGAATGTTTGGTTGATTATTACTACCATACTATCGACCAAGATAATAACACTGATAATGTCCAGCGTTGAAGTCACATCTAAACTATAGAGTCTTCCCTTTTAAAAGTGATTATTTTTGCCTTAATAAATATATAATAGTATATTCTTTACAAGTGTACGTCCTAGTGTGGAGTCCTTTCCGTTGATTACTGTGTGCTTCTATTGACTTACGGAGGTTCAAAGGTATTGCACAGTGAAAGAAAAGGCATACATATTTGTGTTGCAGCGGAGAACTAGCATACATTCCATTTGTTTAGGATTCAATACCTGGCTATTCAGAAGTATATTAAATAAATATCATGCAGCTTGGTTTTAATAAGTATACTATAGTGCTTATTTTAAATATCCGTCTACAACGGGGATTTAATCAACTTTCTACCGGTTCAAGTATATTTTTATTAATAACAGAAGAAGCTAAGCTTTTTCATAATTAAAAATGGCCATATTATATATTGTAAAAGAATGTATTTTGTATCAGAAGTATAAACTTAAATTGCAAACATTTCCATGTAGTTTATTAGCTAGCCTGTTTTGCATATGGTATTGTAAATATGTGTAAGTAATAATGTAAATAATGAAGGTGTATGCTATGCGCGCACATAAAATATAACTATTGTAACTTAACGAAATGGTAAAACTTTGTCCTCCTGACCTACACCAGTGCGCAAACTAATGCTGCCATGAACTCCTTTTGTTTAACACACGAACTCTATACACCAGTACCAGTTAACCTTCCATCGAACTAGGAGTGTATGCCTTCCCTGGCTATGTATTTCAAAATGATTATAGATTCTTAGTTGTGGCTAAATGCATATACAGTTTATTACTTTCGTTCCATTTTTCACTTCTTTAATTCTTCAAAGGTTTAAAAATTCAAGTGGCATTATTAAAGAAATATGTCGTTTTTGTGGTTTATATACTTTCAAGCAGAAGTTTTTATAAATTATTAAATTGCCTCTGCGAATGTTGTTGCTTATAAAATCTCTTAACAGCTAATATCACGGCTGCATCACCCACCTACTTTATGCTTTACATATACGAGTACTTAACAAGTGATTGCTGATAAATCATGAAGATATAAATAAATACCACCATGGCAGATTTATGTTTGGTATTCTCTAAATTCGGGGGACACTGGAAGCTCGAATCATTCTTCTGTGCACTTTACTGTTCATGCTTTTATTAGGGGTCTAGATTTTCAGAACAAGGGTCATTTATGTGATGAAATCAATATCCAGCTCCCCTTTGTTTTTTACACACTTCATACTGTATTATACCTATAATGTGTACAGAATTGCTTACTTTTCTATGGTTTTCTATTAGCACCGTCACAGGGAACATATTGTTTGAAGTATCTCAGTCATAAACCAACTTATACACAGGTATATACCATTTGGTAGACACACTACTGCATGTCTACCAATGGACGGTCATATTATCTAATAGTTATCGAAGTTGTGGTAATTACAAAAACTGTCCTTTGCCTGTTTCATTCCCTGTCATTTGAAGTTAATTGCTACAAACCAACTATGCTCTTACTCCTCCTGCGAAACTACCCTAAAGCTGCACAATTAGGTGTGATATTCACAGCAAACACATAGAACCCCAATGCACTATGATGCTCATTAACTTTTTCTAAAATCGCAATTTCATATCTAACTCTTTTAAAATACAGCATATTATGTTAGTGCATCATTTATCGCTGTTTGAATCCAAAGCTGTCAGTGGCTGCTAAGCCGTAGCTCATAAAGGGAAAAACAACTTAAATTATAAATATTTACCTGGACATACACTACAGTGGGGAAGTAACTGAGTGCAGAGAGCCCATTCTTTGCACACACAAATAAAAATTGGAGTTATAGTTGCGTTCCAAGCTCGTGGACCCTGAAAGGAATGCGTTCACAAGACACACATGAGTACAGATAAGGTGACTACAGCAGAGAGAAACGGTATTGAAAAGTAATATGCAGCCTACTTTAACAAATTAGTGGCCATGCCAATTCCGTGTCCTATTCTGAACATGAAGCGTTTCGTTTTATAAAGAATAACATTAGTGTTGTGTGTGTGTGTGTGTGTGTGTGTGTGTGTGTGTGTATCTGTGAGTGTGCCTGTGGGTGGCATGCCTTAAAAATGAAACTTGGAATTTAAGTTTCATAATCTTCCAAGGTACCAAGCGGGAGACCTGTGTTCGATCCCCAGTACCGGCGTGGGGATTTTTCCCCCGCTGGGAGACCTGGCCCGGGGTGCACTCAGCCTCGTAAGGTCCCTGGGGGGTCAATTGAGGAGCTACTTGATGGAGAAGTAGCGACTCCAGGTCATGAGGACCGCATTAACCGGCCGGGGGGACTCGAGGCGCTGACCACGTCTCACCCTCCAATACTGCATCCCATCCATGACGTCTGTAGTGGACCGAGATGGGGGACGCAGCGGCCGGGCGGTAGGCCAAGGTTCCCCGTGAGCTGTCGTGCCATGGAGTTATAATCTTCCAAGGATTTTCAACAAAATCCCCCACCCCATTACCCTGTGCATGTGGCTTTTTTTCGAAAACTTTTTTTTTATCAAAGTTAGCTTTAACGACTTTTATTAAAATACAATATGTTTAAGAAATTTTCTGGCAATGTAATGTATACTTTGAATTTTCTGGGAACAGCCTCTAAAAACTTCTTCATTTAGGAGACTTTTGTAACTAAGAGAGCAGAAACTCTCTACACAAAACATGTAGAACTCATTAAAACACACAATATAACATAGACCGTTTCTAAGTAAATAAATAAAAAACGATTTAACCGCATTATTCTTCGTATAACGGTAGCATTAAAATCATTAATGTGTGCAACAGTATTTTCAGGTCTAGCTTTTCTTCTTTTTCCAGGAGTGCTCAATACATTGTTTTCTCCTCTTGAGCGCAGTGCTTTCTTCTTCTTCCCAATTTTTTTTATCGTTGACACGGAAACACCAGTATAGTGTGCAACTGGTTGTGAGCTTGTAGCACGTGATATAAATACTGCTTATTCAGAGCTTCTGCATCATATTTATCTATAACGCTACTTATAATTTGACGCCATTTTAAATGCACTACCGTACACTTCTTAACTTCAGACATGATGAAAGGAATGCAAATTTTCTTACAGCATTGAACTACTTGTGCACCTTATTATGCTAAGTAGGCTACGTTAGGATAACACACGTATATACAGGAATGATTACTGCATAATAGCTCACCGGGTAAGTAGATATCGCTTTCCCCTCTCCCCACACCTCATCCGGCAGGGTTCACGAGCCCAGAACACAATTATACTATACTTGATTAATACATAAAATTAATATAATGAGCATACAGGACAAAATAAAAAGAGGAACAACTTTTAAAATGCCACATGCAAGGGGGTAACGTCAATGGATGTCAGTGACATATTACGTACCCTAGCAACTTCCCTTTTTTTATAATGTTCTACTTATTAACCGTATTCATATAATCCTTGTTGATTATGTTTGGAACAGCGTTTTTTCCATGCCATCTTATGCAGCATATCGCGCCACTCGTGGAAAAAGATAACCTAGATGCATTTCTTTCATATTGCACTCCAGTTTCGTCAAACGCGCATAGTGTCCTAACAAGGCAGAATACATCTTGCTTGATAAGTTTAAGTTGGTTTAAAGATAACTTTCATATTAATTTGCTTAACAGGGGAAGTTAATTTCAAAATTCAACTTCCTGTCAACTTTTTATATTTCAATATGCAGCACTTTAGACAGCAATTGTGAGTGCAACGCGTAAGAAAAATACACAAGATAGATGAGAGCAGGTAATGTTTATTGCTAATGTACAGTCATGGACAAAAGTGTTCGTACAGCTGTATATGGAAATGAAAAAGTTTTAGTTGGACCATGTCTACTTTTAAAAACGTAAACATATTTCTCACGTATCAACTTCAAACATCCCTTTGGCATTCTTATGTACTGGCATTACATTTACAATGTTCTATAAAATTTAAAAATATTTCCTCTCAAGGAAAAAAAAATGTAAATGGCATGTTATTTATGGACGCTCTTTAACTGCTGTGGTTCTCAGCGTCCCATTCTAAATTGGGCGTGAAAGACCGCTTAATTTTGCTCAGAGGCCACACTATCAGGCTTGAGGTTCTTTTACGTACCTCAAATCTACGATACGGGACCAACGACTTTACTTCCCTTCCGAAGGAAGCCATGTTAAGGATTTTTACACCTGAAAAAATCCACCATCCTCCGCCGGGTTTGAACCTGCGACCTTGGGTATATGAAGTTTACATGGTAACCATTACATCCCGGAGGGCGACTTCCTCTCAAGGGTTGCGTTTTACGCAGAACATAAAACGCAGCGACGTTAAACACAAAACAAATAGTTGTCTGTAAGCTCACAACGTGCTGAAACAGTTCATTACTGACCAAAGTAATTTGTGAAAGTATAATCGCAATAATTGTCAAGCACTTTGTCACACAGTAAAATTGTACAATCTTGAATATAACGTAAACCCGCATGCCTATCCGCCTGGGGATGATGGCGACAGACAGTGGAACATATGGCCAGGGGACAGTTTCCGTTTCCCCCTAAGACGTGCTGGGCGTGATCGTAGCTTCCAGGTCCTAGCAGTAAGTTTTGATGGAGAGACGGAGTTCTAAAACTGCATGGGGCAGATGTTTGTGTATTATGCGAAGAAATAAGGGAATTTAAATAACTACGGAGATAAACAAGCAATTTATATTCACATTTGTTTTACATTTTGTGGCGTGCTTCTATGATCTCTTTTCCTTTTGTTTCAATGTATAGTTGGTTCAATCGCTGAATTCATATTATCCACGTGGTATTTCAGTAATATCCCACTCCCTGAAAAAGCAGAAGAGTGTTTCATTGCTCGCAAGGGCCATAGCCATGGAAATATGATTGACTAATTAGTACCAGTGGGGCTACCCCAGTGCCTGCCACCTATAGCTGCAGTGTAGCTTGCTAGTTGTGTTGTATGGAGTAACTTGTTAGCTACAGAAGATTGAAATGGGTTGCAAAGGTAAGAAAACATCTTTAGAGCTAAGTGAGATCATTTTTGCACAACATAAACAGAAACAATCATATTCCAAAATAGCTTGCACCACTGAAAGAAGTTGTTCGACAGTGCAGAGTGTTATTGAACAGTTTAAAAGAAACTCATACGCTAAAAAATAAACAAAGAGTGGGTCACCCACATAAACTAAATTCTAGGGATCAAAGGAAAATGGTGAAGAAAAACCCGCTAATTACCCCTTCTGAAATTACCTTATATATTGAAGGACAGTTTGACAAGCACCTAATACCTAAAACAATAAGGCGACTCATTAGTCGTTCGGGATTCAATTCCAGGGTACCCAGAAAAAAGTAAATGGCGTGTTATTTATGGACGCTCTTTAACTGCTGTGGTTCTCAGCGTCCCATTCTATACTGGGCGTGAAAGACCGCTTAATTTTGCACAGGGCCTCTCTATCAGGCTTGAGGTTCTTTTACGTGCCGTAAATCTAAGACACGGGACCAACGACTTTACTTCCCTTCCGAAGAAAGCCATGCTAAGGATTTTTACACCCGAAAAAATCCATCGTCCTCCGCCGGGTTTGAACCCGCGACCTTGGGTATACGAAGTCAGCATGGTAACCATTACACCACTGAGGGCGACAGGGTGCCCAGAAAGAAGCTATTCATGAGCAAGAAACATCTAAAGAGCTGGTTAGCGTTTGCTAAGGAATATGTAGGAAAGGATGATGCATTCTGGAAGAGAGTTTAATTTTCAGACGAAAGTAAATATAATAGATTCAATAGTGATGGCCGAATGCGAGTGTGGAAAAGACCGTATACAGCATTAGATATTGAAAATTTGCAAGCAACTGTTATCATGATGGTGGTGGTGTTATGTCATGGCTGCTTCTGGTGAAGGGAAATTTCTATTTATTGAGGGAACTATGCAAATCTTGACGTACGCAAAGGAAATTTGCAAGCAACTGTTATCATGATGGTGGTGGTGTTATGTCATGGCTGCTTCTGGTGAAGGGAAATTTCTATTTATTGAGGGAACTATGGACAGATATGCATATCTTGACGTACTCAAAGGAAATTTGAAGAAGAGTGCCTTTTAGATGACAACTACTACTTCCTACAACATAACGATCCTAAACATACTGCAGAGATTGTCCATTTCCACACACACGACAACCACCTGCACAATCCTATTGAGCACCTATGGAATAAAATGGAAATCAGAATAAATAAACACCACATATCCTGCAAACTGCAATTAAAGCAGCTACTTGTGATAAAATGACACAATATTGGTGCAGAAATAAGTAGAAAGCTTGTCCATTCAATGTCCAATCGGCTGACAGAAGTAATTCATAGAAGAGGTTTGCGTACAAAATACTAAGAAGTGCCTGTTATTTTTTGTTTGTATTTGCATTAAGAAAATTGATTTTATGTTGTACGAATACCTATATCTTTCTTAAAATTCCCCCTGTGAAAACAAACTTGTATTTATTTAAGTGGAACAATGTAAATATAATTCCATTACACCCTGCGTTAGTTGGGTATAAAAAGATCATATTGTGAATGTGGCTCTAAATTTTGTAACCGTCAAATACTCAGAATAAAATATTTTCGATTGTATTTGCAACTGTACGAATACTTTGGCATATGACTGTATGTGCATCTGTGAACATCACCATGAGGCCAGCACGTGTTATAGTTAGAACGTCCCATTTCAGTAAACTCTGTTCATCGAATATATAGTCCGATTATGCAATCACTGTTGTGAATGAACAAACTAAAGTTTTAGTGTAAAGGAAAATGTAACAAAAACCTGAGCCGAAACAGTGTCCAAATACACCATTAAAAATGTCGGAGCACTATTCATCATAAACTGCCTGTATAAAAGTGAATCGCGCTACTGTAGCTGAAGGACCGTAAATAAACTATTTTGTAGGTCGTATATTTTGTTTTTTAGTTAAGAGTCAGTTTGGAGCAGAAGCGGTAATGTGGAGTGTAAAATACTTATAAATCAGCAAAGGAACATAATATATTTTATTATATTCTTTATGACAAAAAAAACTTGCAATTTTTTTGTTTTAAAAAACGCGAAATTTAGTTATTCAGTACACGAGTATAAACTATTAATCATAAACAGCATAACATATAGGTACGGTACCAGAAAACATGACCAACACTGGCAACTTTCATACCAGCTACCAGTTATTTGGGAGAAAACAGTACTTAACATTTCATGGCTACAACGAGAGTGCTCTGAGAGGGACTCTCACTGAATAACGAATTTTGACGTATATCTCTCAAAGACCATCTAGTAAAACCCACTTCAGTTCATACTACTTTGCTTGATACACAGAATAACTTATTTTCCACATCAGGACAGTCGGACCAATAAAATTACAAAAGATGCTTCTGAAAAATATTTTTTTTCTCAGATTTTAGAGCAGAAGTGGCACCAGTGAAAACTACCTTCGCAATGTGATGATCTAGGGAACTATTGAAGAACACTAGTGGCTTTACGGATGTAAGGCAGAACGCAGATAGAAATGTGAACTCACTTTTGCTACATGCTTTGAATATTCCTCTGAATTGAAGCATTCGCACTCTTTTTAATTCGCTGCACTCTTTCTCCACTTTCTTTTAAACATTAGAATTCAAAGTGCTACGTTACTGATCACATGGATGGGATATTGTTGCCACTTGAATTTTATTCCTGACATTTTAAATACATATGAACATGTACAGTGCTCCGAATGTCAAATACGATAAACTTTTTAAGATAGGGAACCTATGGGTTGTAAATTCTTTGCTACAGCATAACATGTATTAAGAGTTAGCACGCCGCTGATCAAACTGCATCGAGAACCGTGAACTTAACACACGATTTCACACGATTTGGCCATTTTTAGCGCTAAGGTAAGCGTGTGGGCATTGGGTTGAGGGAGTTGATAGTTGAGGACTTCATTTTTATGTTGTCGCCTTTGTGTGTATTTTATAATGAGCCGTACATATTTTGCTGTCTTATGCAATATGATTTCATTGCACTGATGAATACAATAAATGTAATGCACAATTAGCATGTAAGTGCAACGGAGACATTTTGTTAACAATTGCACTTAACGATGAACAGGTACTTCTTCTTATCCCTTGAAAGAGTTTCTAAAATACAGCGTATCGTACATTAATGTTATGTACGTACACGTGACTATTTTAGGCACGGTTCACAATTTGCGAAACAATATTATCACTGTATCGAATGAGCTTCAAATGACATACAAATGAACTGCTACCTCTGAAGTAAACAAGTATCTACATAAAATTAATTAACAATTCTGCACTATTCAGGAAAGTGCATCTTATCTTAGGATACACTTGTTCTGCCTGAAAGGCAAATAGGAAGCTACTTCGAGAAATAGAGCAACTCTCAAAGCAAAACATACAATAGGTCATCAGAGGAACTGCTCGATTTGATGACCGAAATACCCCTGCAGATATTACACCTAAAGAAATGAACCTCACACCCTGTAAAAAAGTCCAGGGGTGTTGTAAACCTCATCTGGTTCAGCAGACATCTGGTAAGCCAGGCTCTTCCGCATACGTAGTGGTACCACGTGGCACCAAAAGGCACATGAGCTCAGAGGTTCGCAGTTTAAATTATCTTAGGATGTTAGTCTCTTTGAACTCCGTTTCGTAACTCGTTGAAAGAGCTTATATTATTACACATAATGTGTATACTTTTACAATATGAAGAAAATGCTTAGCAATTTATGGTTCTCACAGTAGTCCCATGTAGCATTTAGGAAAGATTTTCAAAAGCACGGTTTAGCGGACCACAGTGGCTCAAGTGATTGAAACAGCACAAAACGTACATACAGATAAAATGTAAGTACCGCTGTTCAAATTCTAGCAGCATCCCAGGTCATTTTATTCCAGGGCTAAAATCAGAGTTCAGTTACCACGTTTCAAAGCACACATTACATAAATGTTTTCAACAAGCGTAATTGTTCTGTTGCATTAATCTACGCAGGTTCCTTGACCATTGCTGCAACTCTTATTGAACGCTATGTAAACATAATTTACAGAATTTGAAATTAATTTGTAATAGAGTGTTTATCGTCTAGCTTTGGAAATGTAATCTGGGCGTACTAGTGCTGCTCAAATTGTGTACCTCTTTGACAAAAATAATAAGAACAAAAATGAAAGTTCAGAGAGCGGTGCAATCTATGGATCGTAGGATTCGTTGACCAGCGTTATACAGTCTAACCCAACAACGTGTTATAGAGGAGCGCTCTAGCTAAGTACATATGGTCTGAAATCTACCGAACAGTGGTGTGCACACTCTCAAAGAACAAGCAATGTTGCCAAAGTTGCATGTCCAATAATTTTAAATATTTTATTTATTGGGCACCAATACTGCATTCCTCCAACTACTCTCACACAAATGAAGCATTCTGAATGAAAACTGGACACATGCGTCTACAATATTTTAATTAACGGCCATTGATATGCGATCCAGAAAACATGTCATAACTTTGGCATTTGGCAAAGGATAACAGTTTCCCTATCTCAAATTGTTTATATAGGACCCTCTACAACCTTGCCAAATTATGCGGTTGAATTTTGGAACACCTGTATATCATATTTAAAAATGCGATATTATTGCACATGAACTCTAGTCATGGACTCAAAAAGTAAACCTAAAATTGGTTATGTATCATAAAAATGTATTTCACCTTGCTCAGCAAGATATTTTCTTATTCTATCGCTTCAATACGCAACATGCTTTGTAGTTATATCTCTACATACATTTTTCAAAATATAAATTTAAATGCTGATTTAGATTCGGAATACGGGATTTTAAACTTTACTAATACTTCGTTTCTCTTATGCTGTAAATTCACTTTGTACTCCAATCCAATTAATCACATCCTAGATTCGCACAGCCATCTAATAGAACATTTGTTACTTTTAAAAGACTGAGTGTGCTGTAAGATACGTCCAAGTAGAACATTTTATTGAAATGATATTTTCGACTAGAAAAACTCTTCCCCTTCTAGAGTCATCACTCACAATTAGTCCATCAACAAAAGTTGATTTTTATTAGTGATACCTAATAAGCTAAAATGAAAGTAATTTATATATTAGGGTTGACTAATAAGTCCCGGGCCTCTCAATAAAAACAGCTTTATTTCTCAGCTTAATATCGAGAAAGGCCGATACATTTGCTATATCAGTGTTCTAATTTAATTAAATAATTTCTGTAATACGATGTATCTAGGTCCTCAAAATAGCTGTTTACCTCATCAATGATCTCCTCTTTGCTGTGAAATCTTCGTCCTACATGAAATGTTTTGAGGTTTGGGAACAGGTGATAGTCACTGAGTGCTAGATCTGGTGAATAAGGTGGATGTCCAAGCAATTCGAACTTTAATTCACACATTTTTCCCATTGCAATGACTTAACGATAGGCCGGAGCATTGTCGTGATGAAACAAGACTTTTTTCTTTCCTTTTTTTTTTTTTTTTTTTTTTTTTTGCCAAAAGAGGTATTTTTCCCTTTCAGCTCATCATTAAAATATTGCAGTAAGCTTGCATAGTAGTCACCTAGTGATCCAAGTAATCAATAAAAATAATTCCCTGTGCATCCCAGAAAACACGCGTCATAAACTTGTTAGCTGAAAAAGTAAACTTTGCTTTTTGGGAGTTGGTTCACTTGGCATAATCTACTGTTTTGACTGTGATTTACTTTCTGGAGTGTAGTGATGTATCCAAGTTTCATCCCTGAGATAAGCCGTCTCAAAAATTCACTGGGATTTTTACGGTAGATCTCCACATTCTTAACAGAAACAGTTTTTGTTTGCAACATTTGATCAGGTGTCAACAAACGCGGCACCCATCTTGCACAGGCCTTGTGAAAGCCCAAAACGTTACTTAAAATATTACCTGCATCTTCTTTTGATATGTTTACAGCCTCTTCTATCTCAAACAACTTTAATATGAGGTCTTCCGATACTAAACGATGAACGAAAAGTTCTGGAGATGTCACTTCTACAGGGCGTCCAGAGCGAGGCTCATCACTAGTGCTCGTACGTCCCATTTTAAACCCTGCAACATACCTTTTAATCCCTGAATATGAAGGGGCAGAGTCTTTCAATGTACTGTACATTTCTTCCTTACTTTTTTTAGGCGTTAAGCCTTTCAAATGGAAGTATTTAGTCACAGATCGTTTTTCCAAATATTCCACTTTCGTGAAAATTCTAAAGTTGTCTTGTTTAAAATGCTGTCATTCAAAAACGAAACAAGCTATTAACCTGTAACTATGGATACAAGCTAATCTAGAGTTAAACTTTACGCTGCTACCGTCTAATGGGCCTAGTGGTGCCATATCTGTGTGAGGCCCGGGACTTATCACCCGATCCTCGTATATAAACTGTGTGAATACAGCTAAAAGGAATGCATATTTGGGCATTACCATGCAAAGGTATCAGAAGAAAAGCTAAATATGCCTTGCATTATAATTTAGTACTTATCTCATTTCACCTGTTTAATACATGTTCCAACTTTTAGATACATTAATAATAAAAATAATTGTAAATATGTGACTGGGACACTGATGTTGACACTATTTCCTTGTTTATAGCCCTATTTTTCTCAGAAATTTCGTCACCTAGACTCTGTAATATAAGACACCTATTGCAGTTTGGCCTCAGCGTCACGTTTCTACTGTTTCGTGCACGTATACCATGCAGTCATTGTTGTAGCTTTACCAATAACTCAGCTTTCCAATTAGAGAATTTTCTGTAATAACTGCAGGTAAAGAAGACACCAGGTGCATAACGGGATGGTATTAATTGGTGTACTAGAATGTTCCGCACTATTGACAATTTCTTTTGTGTTTGTGGGAGACAAATGAAATATTTGTAGCCGAAAGGCTACATTCAAGGAAATGATAAAGAGTTGTAAGGTATAAAAATGAATTACATTTGTGATTACTGTGGGAATAGAAGCGCTCATTTAAAGCAACTCAACTGTACAATCACGATATGGGAAGTTAATGAGCGCGCATTTAGTTTAACGACGCTTCTTAATGTCAAATAGCAACTAAATATTTAATTGAACAACCTATCCGCTTCTCCTCCACTTGGTGACTGCCGATAGAAAAAATGACAGAATATACTTAGCATTTCATGAAATGGCACCGCCAAAGGAAATAGTCCCTATGTACTGCTTTATGAACTAGCAATATCAGAAGATAACAGCTGTAATTCACTTAGAAAGTGTTGTCTGCCTTATTAAATACAGGCCTTTGTTTGGACGCCTGGCCGACCTAGTAAGGGTGTTTTTGGCACCGAGAAACACACACTTTGCTGGCGGAATCCCATTATTCTCAGTCCTTGACATTCCGGCGCGTAATTTTTAATATCAATTATAACAAAGTCACCACGTATTTTCACCACAGAACTTGTTGGAAATCATGCACTTGTGCCGCCACATATCTCCAATACGTTTTAGGAAAATATGCATTAAGACGCATAAATTGTTATAGCAACGTGAATAAAACCCTGCCTCTCTATAAAAACATTAAAACACCGGTCCATTTAATTGGAGAAATCGACCCTATTTACATTAACGTGCGGTTGCAATAGATGTATACTTCTTTCTAAATTGTCGCATTATTTCCATGAGGTCTCGGATATGTATTTTTTTTTATCAAAAATGAATCCTCTTTCTCTAAATCCTCTCAAAATATTATGTATGCCTGTGAGGTACACCAACAGAACAAATCTATCTATAAAATGGTATCCCACTAATCTACAACAGTTTATTGTCATATAGAAATTGTGTATGAAGATTTGTGTGCTAGGGAATTTGGACTATTAAGCATTATATCAGAACTAGCATATTATATCACTGTAACACGTGGTCTAATAACCTCCGAGGAGCACAGACTGTGAGTAAGCCGATTAGCCGGCGCACGAGAGCAGAGAATGTTCAGGGAAACAGAACCGGTTAGAAATAGTGCAGAACAGAACAAGAAATTCCCCTCAATACAACTAAGTATCAAAACTAAGAGTCTGTACTGTGGAGTTACCGTCTTCTTTATCATAGAACACATTGAGTATTCCAGCAAGTGCGAATGAAAGCGTATGCTCCAATTGTGCTTTCATATATCATTCTGCAACATAAGAATTCTTTGTGTCAATGAAATTTAATATTTATATAAATTTGATATAATAAAAGCAGTTAATACCAATGTGTATACCTGTGTACACCAACACCTTTCGGACATTCGCCAACTTAATACTAATCAACATTGTGAGTATAAGTTTAGTTAATGGGTACATTAATATTTTACTACTAATGACAAGTTTAATAAATTCTGTGGGCTATTTATTAGTAATTTCCATGTTTACCTTATGGATGCAGTTATTTTGTTATTTAAAATACTTTCCTCTTATGCACAAGTTTACAAATTCTTAGGAAGTACATTCTGTTGCACACATATAAAAGGATGCGATCATCCCTAAACTTAAAAAGTAATTGCTCTAAGTAATTGCATGATAATAGAACCTAAGTGGGATATCTCGTATTCAAGAAGATATAGAAACTAGTTTGTTTTCTGCCATTCCTAATACCTAAATTAATTAAAACTGCGATGTTATTGCATACGAAATTATTTGTTAATTCCAAATTTAAACCTGAAACATTTTATTTACCGGAAATGGCACATCACCTCGCACAAGAAGGTGCTCCCTCCTGCTTATCGCTTCATTGTGCATCGTGCTTGGTAGACATGTCTCTACGAGCGCTGAAGAACTCCTTTTTCTAAAGTTTAAATTCAAGTGCTGATTAAGATTTAGAATTGTGCATTTGAAACTGCCATGATGCTTCGCTTCCTTTATCATGTGTGCTCACTGCGATATTCGTCTTTCTTTAGTCGTATTCTAGGTTCGCACAGTCATCCAGTCTAGGATTTGCTAGATAGTAGGGCTACTACGTAATCGCGACCCGGGTTCGCTCCCAGGTGACCGTATTTGGGATTTGTGGAGGACCATCCATCGCAATCCACCATTGCTCCATCTTCATTTCATTAACCATCAGTGTCATTGACTGCGGTGGCCACGTAGTAAAAGCGGGCGATAAACAACTTGAAGAGAGAAAAGAAAACCAAGTAATCCTAGCCAGTAATCTAAGATACAGCCAAGTAGGGAACTTCATTAAAACTTTTATCTTATACTAGTTTCTCCCCTCTGTTATCGATTTTCCACCTGGCTGGAAATACTTAATATGTTCATATGTACTGAAGCGATAAAAACAGAAAAATAAAGGTTAATATAATGGGCTGGATATGGCTATCGGAGCGGTTTTGAGCCAAAATGGCGGACGATTATACCTGACATTTAGAGAGCCCTAGTTAGCATAGTCCCCTTCCAGCTCTGATCCGAGCTTTTGGTTGAATATTCTGACTCAGACGAGTCGACATGGAACAGCCTGCGTACTTAGAAGCAAAACTCTTCTGTGAAAGAGGATCCTTAAAAAATTGGTGAATGCTTGTTCTTGTTCCATATATATATATATATATATATATATATACACACACACACACCTTCAGCTATATGGTCCTATTAGTGGTATTTCCCTGTGGAGCATATTGCCTAGAGACAATGGTGTTAGCTCGCCTACCTGTAGTCGTTAGGTTTCTATTCATCTTTACTTTGTATCACTAGATCACACAAACATTCACACTCACATTCATATTTCCAGTCTGTGGGGAGTATAGCGAATGATCTAGGCTAGAGGAAAAGCCCTACGCCTAGCCGGGAATTGAACCTGGAACCCCTCGCACAGCCGGCAGGTTTTCTACCGGCTAAGCTACTGGGCCAGTCTAGTGAATGTTGTTCATGTGAATGTACGATTTTTGCTTCCGTACATATTCTTCTAGTGAAGCTGAGCAATCCAGCGACTAAATAGTTTCTTGCAAAGTATTTGAACTTTAAGTCTCCAAATAAATTTACATAAAGAAAGACTATGTAAGGGAGGAGAAGAAGCACAACAAAATATAAGAGCTGACGTGAATGTGAGAGGATGTGTTTGCAAAACGAAGCTACGGAATCAAAAGGCAGAACATTAACTACTGATCAACAAAGACTGAGACTGATTTTTTTTCACTGATGTTTAATACTCCTATCCAATGTTTACATGATCTTTTTCAAAATAGTCCCCTCCTAATTCAATGAACTTTTTATAGCGTCTCTGCCAGTCCTTGAACACGTGCTGCAGACCATTCTTTGTCAGTTCCTTGAGAATCGCCTGACTTTTCTTGAGCAGTGCTTCAGAGTTTTCAAATGGAATACCCCTAAGCTTTGCCTTTAGTGATGGCAAAAAAAATTCACAGGGTGCAAGATCGGGGCTATAAGGTGGATGTGAATTGAGTCAGAAACTGCATGCCTTAATTTGCGACGTGAGGCCGTATATTGTCATAATGAAGTTGCCACCTAGTCCGAGAAAGCTCTGGTCGTTTCTTTGCAATATGCTTCCTCAGTGTAACCAATACTGCTGCTGTAACAGTAGTGTGAGGGGGAACTGCATGCTGGTAAATCGTTCCATTACAGTCGAAAAATGTGATCACCATCACTTTCCCTGCAGATGGAACAACTTTTGCCTTTTTTTTTTGGTGTTGGAGAACCTGGCGATTTCCACAATGTGCTGGCTTGTTTTCCCTCAGGATTATAATGATGCAGCCATAACTCATCACCGGTGATAATCGATTTATAAAGTGCATCCCCTCCATCAGCAAAGAGACGCAGCACCTCACGGCTCCATTCGCACGGCCTTTTGTTCTGGAGTCAACAGACGTTGCACACATCGAGCACAAACTCGGGTCATATGCAAATGGTCGTGTATAATTGTAAACACACTGTCATATGAAATTCTCAACATTTCACTGAGGTCATGTAATGTTATACGCCGATCCTCTCGGACAATCACAGCAGCTGTGTTGATGTTGACTTCAGTCAGAGCAGAAGCCGAAGCACCAGGCCCACCTTGCTTAACACTGACAAGTCGGCCTTCTTTGAAGTCCTTGAACCACATAAACGCTGTTGCACGAGGTAGTGCATCTTCGCTGTACGCTTGTTTCAGCTTTTCATAAGTTTCGGTGGCTGTATGGTTTAAACATAAACAGAATTTTATTGCGCTGTACTGCTCCTCTCGCGTCACCTCCATTATTTGGGAAGCGAAATGCACGTAGGGTCTACTAAATAGAGCATTACTACCAACCTACCGATACGAGAGTGCTGCCGCCTACCGATATTATACATAAAAACCCGCTCGTTTCAAATATTTATGTTACGGATACGAAACTATCAAGGAAGCTACAGGAAAAAGCCAGTCTCAGTCTTTGTTGATCAGCCCTCGTAATTTAGTTTGATGGTGTGCTTAAAGCTTGAAAAATAGTTTCTAATATTTCCAGAAAGGTATGTTACTCTCATTAGGCTTTTCACTCAAATTTTGCCTTTGTTTTAGCGTTAAATGCGAAGCAAAATTAATTAGCTATGCTAGACATTTATACAAATAATTCAAGGATATTTTTTTCCACGTGTTTAAAAAAATGAACCCTGGTATACTTTTATTTTCTAATTTAAATTGCTTGTGCGACCTCATTAAAAAACATTTTTTGGTTGTGGGCTCCAAATGAAGTCTTTGACAAGAAGCAACTTTATCATCTAAGTGAATGAGGGATTTAAAATTATGAGCATATCCGTACAAGTTCTAGAAGATGTAGAGAATTAGTATTCGTTAGTGACATTCCTCATTTTAAGTATGCCAGACTGTCTTCATGTTTAACAATATCCAGGAAAGTTCTCTAACAATCGACATGCCAAGTAACGGCCGATTTAGACATGACATTTATTTTACACTACAATGTCAATTATTAACTAAATCGTTTGTATACCATTTAACACCAATTCCTGGTTAATGATAGCAATAGTGCAATATCTAAATATTTATTGGGAAATAAATTTCATATGTGCCTTAATCTTATACAACTAATTTTACACGTGGATTAAACAGTAGTATTTAGTATTTAGCATGGGCACTATTAAAGTTATATGCTTTCTTGGGTTACTTATCAATTTAATTTTAAACCCAAAACTTTAACCCTACATTGATCCGCGATCTCTGAAGAATTATTTTGGTCAGGATTAACCTGAGGGGCTCACTCGTTGTTTTATTAGTGCCAACATGATAAGTTTATGCGTTATCTCTAAATTTTCTCGGGCATTTAGACCAATTAATACGTGGTTTAGTACAGAATGAGATGATGACAATGGAAGTCCGGATCTCTACTCTTACAGTGCCGGATAGAAGCTGAAATCTGATTGGTTCGCATGATTCTCTTTGCGAAGAAACATTTATTTTACCATGGAGGGGGGAATGCATTATTGCGTTCGAACCCCTACCGATGTACTATGACTAGGAGGATATGAGGAGTCCTCCCTCAGATTTGGTATATGCCCTAAAACACACGCCCACATAATAACCGTACAATATTTTGCTGACGTGCAGCTGCGCATAGTACTCGCGTTAGAATATGAAAAGCAGGATGCTGCCACATATTTTTATGGGAACGAGGTAAAGATAATTTCAAAGTTATAGCCATGACACTTAGCAGCAGCTTAGAAACCTAAAGGTGAAGGTAGCAGTAAGGAAAGTTAATGGAGACACTGGTCTTTATTCTGTCGTCTGCGTTGGTTGTCGTAGTCCCATGAGTAGTTAATATTGGAGAGAGCTGGGCTAAAATCTAATGCGCATTCATAGGAATGGTAGGGAATTCAAGTAATGGTGGAGTTTCTAGTGAGAGATCAGGGCTAGGGCTAATGAGCATGCATAGTATAGATAGGGAATTCAAAGAGCCCATTCTAGGAGGAGGGGGAACCTAATCTAGGCTCAGAGTATTATATGTAAGTTTCAGTCTTTTGGGGTCCCTCTCAAGGTCTTTTGATTTGTTTATTAGTTATTTATAATGGTATTTCTCAGATTTTTAACATGCTTTAAGGATTATTTGTATAGCGAGCAATGTTTGAGAGCTTTTCCTTTATTATTATTATTATTATTATTATTATTATTATTATTATTATTATTGTTGTTGTTATTATTATCATCATCATCATCATTATTACTAATATTATTATTATTATTATTATTATTATTATTATTATTATTATTATTATTATTATTATTGTTATTATTATCATCATCATTATTACTATTATTATTATTATTATTATTATTATTATTATTATATGAAACACCCTTTGAGTGCTTTTTTGGGCGCTAGGACAGCTGTTTTGAATGCTTTTAGTGGTCCTTCATACATTTGTAGGGTATTATTATTATTATTGTTATTATTATTATTATTACTAATATTATTATTATATGAAAAACTCCTTGATGGTTTTTTTAGGGCGCTAGGACAGCTGTTTTGAATGCTTTTAGTGGTCCTTCATACATTTGCAGGGTGGTTAGGTCTCTAGGTCAGCAAGTTTCAGGGTACTTATCACACATTTTAGCTCTTTTGCAACTGATTTCACGCCATTTTGTGGGTATTTAGGACTCAAAAGCTAGAATTTTAGGTTTTGCAGACGTTATTTCTGATATCTTACATTATTTTTACATTATTTTAAAATGACTTCTATTGATTTTGACGCTGTTATAAGCATTTTAGTATGTTTTGGTGTTACCTTTCAGCGATTATAGTGCTTTCTCATGCATTTTTAGAGATTTATAAGCTGGCTTTATTGCTGCCACTGTTGTTTAGTCTGCTTTTTAATGACACTCCATGTCATTTAGAGGATGTTTAGCACTCTAGTACAGCTAGTTGTGGGATATTGATCCGGCGTTTTAGCTGTTTTTCTCGCACCCTTAGAGCCATTTTGAAGGTATTTGAGGTACTAAACCAGGTATTTTAGACGTTTTGCATTAGGTTTTCGCTCATATTTTATATTATTTCGCAGTTTTTTTTATTATTTTTAGCACTTTTACAAGCACTTTTGTATACTTTGAGACTTTCAGTGTTTGTGGTGGTTTCACATAATACTTTATGGATTTTAATGGTGATTCGTAACGTTGTCATTCTTGTTTAATATGTTTTTAATGTCATGCCATGCCATTTAAAGAGGGTTTTTAGGATTGTAGGTCAGGGTATTGATGAGCATTTTAGTTCTTTTCCATACATCTCCAATCGTTTTCTTGGTATATAGCACTCCAAAACAGTAATGTTAGCTCTTATCAGGCATTTTGATGATATTTTACAGTATTTTGGCAGTGTTTTCTAATGTTTCTTAACGCTTTTATAGACATTTTCGCATATTTTGAGGCTATTTAGCAGAAGTTTATAGTGTTATTAGGGCTTTCTTTCACTTTGCAGATCACTTACGAATTTAAGCTATTAGGAACTATAGAATAGTGTTAAACCCTTAGACAATAGGTATTTCAACCCAATTTGAATGCATATTTGGAAGTTTTTTAAAAACTTTGTAACAGAGATGAAGGTGTACTGACCACATTTTAGTTCTTTTAAAAGCCGTTTAAGGGTATTTGAAGCGACATGGCCGATTTTAGCATTCTTGTAATGCTTGACAGTAATTTGTCACATTTAAGGCCAGCATTTGCGGTTTCTGCAAAAATTCTGTGTATTATTTTCAGTAATTGATCTCATCGTTTCAGTGCTTCAGACATTTTTCACACTATTTTCTATGTTTTATAGAATTTTAATATCTCCCAGGATGATCTGATTGCATTTATAGACTATACAGTTTTTATAGTATTTTCATATTTTTCCATAGTTTTCACCTTTTATGACAATTTCTGTATTCTGTTTCAATTTTTTCTGCCCTTTAAGGGTCATACCATATATCCTTTTTGCATTCTACTATAAGCTCAGATTCTAGCTTGTGAAGCCAGAGGATATGTTTGTATGGTTTAGTCTTTCTCAGGTTTTAAATCTAACATAACCTAACTGTTCATGTCTCTATCTTTTCGCATTTGTCTGTTTGTATGATGTTTGTCTTCCTAGGCTGTCAGTAGAGGAATGACCTAAGTCTTTGTAGTTGAAGGGTTAACAGTTTATTGAACATTATGATTCTTCGTGTTTTATTCGTCTTTTGAAGTTCTTGTTGTGTTGTTGATATTCTTTACAGTCTATTTACTTTTATTTAAGGCTTGTTTTCTCTAGAATAATGATATCGACATTTGTTGTCGTTTCTGTTGAAGCGTTGACTCATTGTTAGTATTTTTAGCTTTTAATTTTTATATAAATATATCTAGCATGTGAGGTTACGCGTCTCTCCTCTTTTATCTGGGCTTGAGACCAGCATTAGAAGGTTATTCTAATGGCAGAGTTCCCGCCAGCCCTCTTTGTTATTCTTCTTATTCTTCTATCTTTATTTGTTTATACTACGTGCAAGGGAGCGCTTGCAGTGTAAACTTTACCTTTCTTACTACTACTTTTCAGATGATGAGTCACGCATGTAGAATTCTCTCATGATACGCTCCAAACTTTGCAGTAGCCATAGGCATAGGTGATATTCTATCATCAGCAATCACTCTTTTATCATCATGGGGCGATAGAGTGATTTTGTTGACTCTTACAGACGAAATGTTATGCTGTTGTGACATGATGAAATTCATAGGAGTTCTTATTATCTCACAGTTTTTAAGACAATCTACATAACTAGCGAATGTGATGCACTGCTTCATAGCGCTTCCTTTTATCCCTTTAAACTTTTTGATCGTTCTTCTATTAATTTCGAGAGCATACATTTTAGGCCTCAGTCCAACAAAACGTTGAATGATTTTTCCGTTATCTTTCTGTAAACTTTCCCAACAATTGTTGTTCAGTGTGGAGTGGCACACATGACTTGCAGGATAGCCTGCTGTATCTTAATGTTCAAGAAATTGCATTTTGTTCTGGTATATGCCAGCTGTTGTACCTCGATGAATGAAGGAGACCGTATCCATGTACATGAGCTTCAGGTTTTTAGTCCCATAATGCGGCAATAGCATATCATATTGGTATGAGTACATGAGGGTTTTTGAGATATCCAGCACACTCATTCCGATGTATATTGGCTTGTTGAAGACAATGCATCGTGAGGCCATAGGAGCAGCTGCTAGGTTAGGACCATATATACTTCTGTGGATGAAAGTAGGCTTAGAAGTCAGCTTATCCAATGTTTTCCCGTTTGTCACAAAGCGTATATCCATACGGTTTTGCGTGTTCTCCATGGTTTGTCCAAACATAGCATTCATGAAGAGTTTGCACAGGTCTTTTTCAATGTCATTTCTAGCCTGTTGCCGCAGCTTGTTATTAAACGCCAAGTAAGGTTTTAACCAATACGATTGTTGAAATTGCAGCACAGGATAGATTTTTGCTAGTCGTAGTCCATGTGAGAGTGGCTGTATTAACGTCATGTAATGTAGAACATACCTCATCTTGCTTCCAAGTTGCGCAATTATTTTCTTTACAGTTGAATTATTTGTTGACATTCCCGCAAAAATTCATTACGAAATTCGTGAAGGTACGTAGGATAATCCTCATCAACTTCGAATATATATCCAAGAGCATCATCTTCTCTTAGTGTTTCTATATTAATTATATCACGAAAAACCCACTGAAAACCTCCATAAGGTAGTGGATGCTGCATAGCCCATCCAAATTGGTTATTTGCGCCTTCGCAAGTGACAAAATGAGTTGGTTTATCAGGATCGAACTCCTCCATGTTGTTAGCCTGGGCATACCATTGTGACACCTGACATAATCCTCCTCTTATGGCACATTCTACCATAAGAAGCTGATCATAATGTATTAATAATTCTGGTTCAATTCCGGTATGTAGACGGATAGCATCCCAGATTAGTCCCGATGATGAAAGTAATGTGCAGGATCACCTTTATGAGTATTCAATGTTTGCTCTCTGAAGGCTTCAAAAACATCGGCGAGTAGCAGAACATCTGAGGTTCAGTTGAGATCAATGGATTCTCCGAAATTTCATATATTAAACTGCTCTCAATCATTTTTAGCATACCCATAGTCTTGATCATTGATTTCCTCTTCATTTAGTTTATCGTAGAACGCTTGCTTTAGAGACAAGCATATTTTTTCCAAAACATACCATGATGTGATGTAATCATAGGGAAATACTCCTTTGCATGTCACCAAACAATTCTCTGTTCTTCAAAGTATTGGCATGTCGCAGGAAACGAGGTTAGGGTTTTTGTTAGTTTATCCAAACTAGAACTGAGGAAATGGCATGAGTCCGGAATCCTAAGCTTAATATCTCCAACATGCTTCGAAAATGAAATATACTTTTCTTCTGAGCACAGAATCACCTCCACTCTTTCACTTGTACAGCTTAACTGTTTAACAATGAAATGAGAATAATACCCGCTTAAGTGTGCATGAAGACAGGAATATATTTCGGTGTTTTGCAGGCTAGATTGTATTCATTATGGAGACTTTCTCGATATTTGCCAGTCAAATGGTCATGATCCCTAACCTTCCAATTTTCTTCAGTGAATTTTTTATTGCACAAATAACATTCAGTAAAAAACTTGAATTCCTCCTCTTGCTGATCCGTTAGTTTTAGCGGTTTGGCAGTTTTGTATATAATTGTAATGCTAATCTTATTTGCAAGAGATATTAAAGAGTCCATAAACTTTTCAGCAGCATCATAGCCTCTGTATACATACGGGGCAGTAGGAAGATCAGTCTATTTGCTCAACAGATGTCGTCGGTTTAACGTAAAGGGCAAAACTCATAGGAGAATGTTTCTGATAGGGTGTTGTATAGGAATATTTTGGATTAGACTCACATTAGTAATACGAACTAAGAATACTCTCAAAATCCGCATAGATGACATACGGGAGTTTCTGCATCCTTTCCAAATTTTTAAACTGAACGATAGAGGTTTCCTTTGTAGGCATAAGTATCCTAGCGACAGCATGTTGCCTGCAGATAGTAACATGTTCCTTCAGTTTTTCCACTCTACTTCGTCCATATGGATTATCAAAATGAGTGAAGCAGTGCGTACACTTGTCCGTTATGTTTTGTCTTTTGTTCACGAATAAGCTCCTTAAAATTCTTAATGTATACATAGTGATGAGCGTCATTTCCATCACTCAGCAAAAGACGGTGCCGATGATCAGATAGTTCTTCCTCTACCACTTATATTCGAAACACTACTTTCTTTTCATCCAGTCCAAACATGTTTATATATGTATTTTTTTTTTTCAAATGTGGAGATTTCAGATAATGGCGAAAGAAACGTGATGAATGAGAAGTCATATTTTCCTTCAAGTTTCTAGTATTTGCTGACACGTTGAGGCTTGTTATCGACGAATTTAGCAAGGATAGCGTATAAAAAGCACATCTCATCACAATGGTTCTGAGGGTGTACACACGTTGTTTTTTGCCTCTATAGATGCAGGTATAGGAATATAACTGCTCCCGCGAGGAGGCTTGTACTAGTTAATTCGAAGACGTACCCCCTGCACAGTAAGCAGAGCCCAATTGTTTCTTTACATGGTGATACATACATTTAAACATCTAGTTTCTGAAATTTCGTCTCTAACATAGTGTCTAAATCAGTTTCTAGAAATACTGCCTGATTCCTGGTTTTGAAGGTCTTGTCTGTAGTTTCTGCAGCACAATTTACAAATCGGCATTCCACTAACAGGTTAATCATCAGAGCTTTATGTATGGGGAGCTCTTTTTGAACAGATTGTATAATCCTATGTTTAGATTCCTGTAGGTAACTCTTCATGTCCTTGCTCGAATAGCAACGGATGAGGTAAGATTTAAGACGTCCTTCAAACAACTTCTCATGTTGTCGCGAACATAATTCTACAACGTGGGGGATAGCTATTTAAGGGTAATAAAAGTAAGACAAGTGGCAGAGCAATGATAACAACTCAAAGGGAATTCTAATAATATAAATATATTGACAAATAGCAAAAGGCAAATATACTTTACAATAACATAGTAAACCAATTATAGTAAACAAGACGTAAGCGTGTCAGGCGTTGCGTGTCAAGCGAGAACAAATACAGAATACCGAACGGAAGAATTACTGAAGTTACAGTAAAATAGTTAATATGCAATAAAAGATTCTAACTTTTTATTTGATTAGCTCGAAGAGAAGAAAGATGTGTGTCGGTGTGGTAGCCAGTGACCCGGGGTGGGGCCTCGGACGTCCCTCGGGCTGCGAGTCTGCTGCCTTTGTCAAGTACTGAGTATCAAAAGCGCCCCGAATTCAAGATTCCAGAGAATTTTATACTAGACAATTATCTCTAGGGGATTCTTCAGAATCTACGCCCAGGCTCTTAATAAATTCACCAATCAAAATACAGTATTTAAAAGATAAGACAGGGTTTCCTATATGATGTGCTTGGGATTAAAGTCTGTCCTGGCCTACGAAATGTCAGGTAGGTTGCGGGAAGTGGTTGAAAGCCCACGGAAGCCCATAATTTGCAAAATGTGGTAAAATGTTCCATTAATCAGAGGAAGACACATCCGGTTATTATAATAATAAAGAAAACCATAAAGCTTCCTCTTATTCAGTCCAAGAATCAGGTGGCTAAGAAATACAGAAATTTATAAGAAAATGGAATTCTAAAAGAATTACAATAATGTGACTTAAAACAAACAATAAGCTAATTTAAAAATACTCGTCAATCACATACGTGACACATATCTCTCCTCCGGACTATCATCGGCCTCGACGATAAACAACAAAGTTACTAGAAAACGGAGACACGTCAAGAAAACATTACATCAAGTACAAGTACGTGAAACGTACGAAAGCACAAACAAATAGAATATACGTGAAGCGTACAAAAAAAAAAAAAACTTTGCAGAGGAAAAAAAAACATGCAAATAAACTCATTAACAAGAAAAAAACAAATAAACAGTCTGTGCAGCTGTAAAAAATTATCGGAAACAGGAAAAAAAAATCTGATGTGTACTATTCACATGACTTTCTCTATATCCCTGCAACAAATGATTCTTAAAAAGCTTATACTTCTATTTACTTCATGCTAATCAGAAAAAAAAAAAAAAAAAGTTAGCAGAAATAGACTTATTACTTGCTTCCTTGTAAGTAGAAGCGAAATAAGGGGCTACCATAGGTTAAAGTGATAGTCAAAAGCTGGTTGCTATGTCATTGAAGTTCCTTTGTTTGTATGGACACCAATTGACAAATTCCTGTATGAGAAAAATATAAGTTTTTCATAGCTGAAACCAAAAACAAGGAATATGTCAAAAATGATAAACTCCACGAAAAAAATTTATGTAACATAAATTGTGTGTTTTAACGTGCTCTACATTTTCGTGCAGTAAGGTTTTGTCCAGCTCTTACGGTTTAGCAGTTATTCAAAATTCCGTGAAATTTATTCAGAATAAAGTACTCTTCAAAGGCTATTCCCACAAAATTCGAAATACACATTTTCGATATTTTAATCAAAATTGTTAGAGCCATTTTTGAAAAAAACCAAAATTTTTTAAAAAAGTTCCATGTAAAGGGTAGTTGGGGGTGTGGGGATTTTTCTCAAAATCTTCGTGTCGCATCCCTGGGAGATACTAAACTTAAATATCAAGTTTGGTATTTTACCGACTTTTCGTTTTTGAGCTATCGTGTTCGCAGATGCACGGACTCACGGACACACACACACACTGACGTTTTTCCGAAAATATTTGTCTTTAATTAAAGGGGACCCTAAAACATATATTTCCGGTGAAATCTCGGTATCGAATTTTTGGGTGGAGTGCAACAACTTCTCTATACACTATGTAATTAGTACGCATAGATGTGATACAGAAATGTGATATAGGCCTAAGAGAAGCTTACAATTATTTCAATTGATATTTGGCTACAAGCGAAGAACTTAAAACACACTGACAGGGGAATATTATTACATTGCTGTTATAGATTGAGCTGGGATTTTTGAAGAGAAAGAGATCAAAAATAATAATAATAATAATAATAATAATAATAATAATAATAATAATAATAATACCCATGTCCTGGCTTTTTCTCCGACACAACCCAAGCTTGACACGAGAAAAATATTTTAAATATTAGAATGATTTACTATAGTTTCTAATTCCTTGCATATATTGTGTTTTTTCTAAACGAGAGAACTTGTAAAAATATCGAATTTTTACTTTCTCTACACGTACTATGTACACAGTGTATAGAAGAGGTATTGCACTCCACCAAAAAATTCAATACCGAGGTTTTACCGGAAATATATGTTTTAGGGTCCCCTGAACCCCCAAAAAAAAAGTATTTTCAGAAAAAGGTCCGTGTGTGTCTGTGTATCCGTGTGTCTGTGAATACGATAACTCAAAAACGAAAAGTCGGTACAATACCAAACTTGGTATTTAAGTTTAGTATCTTGCAGGGATCAGACATGAAGATTGAGAAAAATCCCCACCCCAAACTACCCTTTACATGCATTTTTTTTTCGAAAATGTTGATTTTCTCATAAATGGCCCTAACGATTTTGATTAAAATATCGTATATTAAAGATATTTAACTGAAAAATAAAATGTAAATTTTCAATTCTATTGGAATACCCTCGGAAGACAACTTTATTCTGAATGAATTTTACGGACTTTTATATAACTGTTAAACCGTAAGAGATGTAGAAAAAGTTGCCACATAAAAAATGTAGAGCACGTTAAAACACTCAATTTATGTTATATACATTTGTTTCGTGGAGTTAATCGTTTTTGAGATATTCATTGTTTTTGTTTTCAGCTTTGAAAAACTTAACTTTTCTCACACAGGAATTTGTCAAGTCCTGTCCATACAAACTAAGGAGCTTCAATTACATAGCAACCAGCTTTTGACTATCACTTTAACCATGGTACTCCCTTATTTCTCTTCTACTTACAAGGAAGCAAGTAATAAGACTATTTCTGCTAATGTTTTTACTTTCTCTAAACGTTCTACGTACATAGTGTATGGAGAAGGTAATGTAATACACCCAAAAATTCGATATCGGGATTTCACCGGAAATACATGCTTTAAGACACCCTAAATACAAAAAAAGCATTTTTAGAGAAATGTCCGTGTGTGTGTGTGTGTGTGTGTGTGTGTGTGTCTGTCTATGTGTATGTCTGTGGGCAGCATAGATCAAAAACGGAAAGACCGTTAAATACCAAACTTGGTATTTAAGTTCAGTATCTTCCAAGGATGTGACACGAAGATTTTCAAGAAACTCCTCCCATCCCAGACTACCCTTCACATGGAAAAAGTTTCGAAAATTTTGATTTTCTAAAAAATGGCTCCAATGATTTTATTAAAATAGCGTATATTAAAGATGTATATCTGACAAATAATATGTATATCTTGAATTTTCTGGGAATAGGCTCTGAAGACCACTTAATTCTGAATGAAATTTACGGAGTTGTGTATAACTGGTAAACCGTAAGAAATAGACAAAAGCTTACCACACAAAAATTGTAGATACATTAAAACACAATTTATTTCATATACATTTTTTTCGTGGAGTTGATCGTTTTTTAGATATTCCTTGTTATTGGTTTCAGCCTTGAAAAACTTATACTTTTCTCATACAGGAATTTGTCAGCTCCTGTCCATACAAACAAAGGAACTTCAGTCACATAGCAACCAGCTTTTGACTATCACTTTAACCTATTTTACTCCCTTATTTCGCTTCTATTTACAAGGAAGCAAGTAATAAGATTATTTCTGCTAATTTTTTCTTGATTATCATGAAGTAAATAGAAGCATAAGCTTTTTAACAATAATTTGTTGCAGAGATGTAGAGAAAGTCGTGTGAACGGAACACATCAGATTTTATGTCTAGAATCTTTCTTTCTTCCATTGTTTCACTGGGGAAAAATGGAAATGCAATAGCGGCAGATTTTGTCTTCTTGACGTGAAATCTTGGTTGTTTATATTATCTTTAATGTGGGCTGGCGTACAGATTTCTGTAGCCTTGGAGCAGGAACAAATTCATTTTCATTGTCCAGCATAGTAGCAGGCAGTTGGTCGTTGAGCGGAAGAAAATCTGAAGTCAGTTGTTTCAACTTAAAGCTGTATAATTTTTTTCCCTCCCTGTAAGGGAGAAATCCCAGACATGGATATTTTAGTTTTCTATATATTATAAAAATCGCAGGCCAATCTGTGACATCAATGTGATAGTGGTCCCTTAGGAGAGTTAAAGTTCATAATTGCCAATTGTATCGTTTTGGAATAATAAGTTGCTATAATTTTGGGTATGGATATGCTTTATAAAATATTGCGTAAAGATAACAAACCAGTATACTTGCAGTGAGTTTTTATGGTAGATCTGAAATAATTAAAATCCCATATATATGGTGCACTTCATTCTGAATTAATCTCTCCCACAATAGCTAATAATTAGGCATTAAAATGTTTAAATAATCACAATTTTTTCACTTCAACTGTCTTGGACTTTAATTTTCAGTTCCATCTCTGCTTTCAGGTCTGATTTTCAATGCATCTGTTATTCTTCATTCAATCAGATGAAACCTTTGTTAGTGTGTTATGATTAAACATTTCCGTACCGTCCTGTTTTCCATTCAGTGATACTCTATTGCCTTTTAAGCTATCTTTAATTTATTTATTATTTACTTCTTCTGCCGTCATGGGTTGGGTTATTACTGTCCCGTTCCGAGGTTAAGGTATGTTTAAACGTTTAGAAAGAAATTCTTAATTTTAATAAGAACTCCATGAATTTTTTACAGTTAAATCAACCCATTTAATACACAGTTGATTTAAAATATTTCCAAATTTCCAAATTTTCTTTCACTGACTTATGGCTTAATGTGAGCTTTATTTTGTACAAAAGAATGATTTCGATATGATTTGTAGTTATGGAATTCAATTTTTTGCTTAAATACATAAGCATGTTATGCAAACTTACTTTACAAATCTGATGTCTTACATTCACATGACTTTCTCTACTTCTGTGTAACAAAGTATTGTTAGTAAGCTTATTCTTCTATTTACCTCATGCTAATCGAGAAAGAAATAGCAGAAATTGTCTTATTACTTGCTTCCTTGTAAGTAAAGCCGAAATAAGGAAGTATCATATGTTAAAGTGAAGTCATAAGCTGGTTGCTATATGACTGAAGTTTCTTTGTTTGTATGGACACGAGTTGACAAATTCCTGTATGAAAACAGTACAAGTTTTTCAAAGCTGAAACCAAAAACAAGGAATATCTCAAAAGCGATCAACTCCTCGAAAAAAAGTTATATAATATAAATTGTGTGGTTTAATGTGCTCTACATTTATTGTAGTAAGTTTTTGTTCATTTCTTACGGTTTAGCAGTTATGCAAAATTCCTCCAGAATAAAGTAGTCTTCAGAGGGTAATCCCAGAAAATTCAAAATATACATTTTATTTGTTAGGTAAATAATTTTAATATACGATATTTTAATCAAAATCGTTAGAGCCATTTTTTAGAAAATCAAAATTTTCGAAAAAAAATCCATGTAAAGGGTAGTTTGGGATGGGGAAATTTTTCTCAAAATCTTCGTGTCGCATCCCTGGAAGATACTATACTTAAATACCAAGTTTGGTATTTTACCGAATTTTCGTTTTTGAGTTATCATGTTCACAGGCACACGGACACACGGATACACTGACACACGGACACACACAGGGACCTTTCTCTGAAAATACTTTTTTTTGGATACAGGGGACCCTAGAACATACATTTCCGGTGAAATCTCGGTATCGCATTTTTTTGGTGGAGTGCAATACATTCTCTACACACTATGTACATAGTGAGTATAGAGAAAGTAAAAAAAAAACACATAAAAGAAACACTAGGGGAAAGGAATACTGCATACAGTTTGTTGCCAAAGATCAAGTTTAAAAGTTTGGGCATGAAGAATGTTTATGGGCCAGTAAGTTTTCCATCACGAACGCACCAAAACGTGTTTTTGTAGACTATCGCACACAGCAGAGAAAAAAAAAAATGTTTGTCGTAAATTCGAGGCACCAAGGCTTGTAGAAGGTCAGAGGAAGTCCGGTGACATGGCAAGAGCAGGCGTTGATGTAACTAGCGAACGATCATGGCCGCCAGAGAATAAATTCCATGCAGCTCAGATAAGCAGGCCACAGGTGGAGCAAGTCAGAATTTTGTTTCCAACAATAAAGATGACTCCAAGGTGTGCGAATTGACCAATCAGCGTCAAAACGTGATGTGGTGCGAACGTGGCCCAAGAAGTCGAATACCAAACACTCGTGAAACAGAAATCATGCAGGATCAGACATATGGTTGTGTAGCAATGTAGGAAACAAGGTTAAATTAGAACAATAAAAAGGGAAGAAAAATTACCATGGATAGGATAAACAAATGAATGTTCCCAAGGGGTAGATGGGGGAAAGATTAAACACAGGGTATAGGGTAAAGGGATAAAAATGTTCAACTTAAAGGTCTAAACAATATCAAATTAAAGGTGCTATGCTGAATGTTGTATTTGAAAAATAATTACAAAAATGAATAAAACGGTGTGCGTGAAACATCAGTGTAACTATAGCAAAATCAAAATAAATTTTAGCCACAAATGGCTACAGAAGCGCAAAATTTTGAAAATAAAGTGTATAAAATTATACAAACACATAAAAATAAAAACTATAACACAGGGTGTAAGAAAGAAGTATACTTAACTGATAAATTAGAGAAATAATTATACTTCTGTTACAAGGATGTTACACTCACAAATATATACTAAAGATTAAGTAGGAAAAGAGCAAAAGGCTCAAAAATATAAGGAAGATTAACATAAGTAAGATTGATATGCAAAAGCTAGAAAATCTTTGAAATGTACATTTCGATAAAAGTAAACATTGATGTGCAATAAAATAAAATAGAATATAAAGTATATTTACATAACAGAAATTTAGTCAAGAAATAGTACAAAGATAAAGAATACAGAAAATATTTCAAATATCATTAGGGAAAATTTCCAATATCTATTTCCAATACCTTTAGTGAAAATTTCCAACACTGCATCAACTCGGGATATAGCAACTGCGATCCGCAAATCTATCAGGGTGGCCATTCCCAAACAAATCGTAAACTGCCCTACCAATATCAGACACATGGGGCTGGCTAATTCCACCATGCGGCGCAGAAAAACGCTAAGGGAATTCTGTGCTGCTAAGCTATTAAGAAAACAGCTTGGGATTACAATACAACAATATATTGTAAAGGAGTAGACAGTGTCACTTGAAATATTTCACCACAGGTAAAAGAAGAGGCAAAAGTAGAAAAAGTAGATCCGCTAACTGGCGTACAGGGTGTTCAAAACTTGTCAAGTCACCCAAGTTTCCAATAATTAAACTTAACATGTCAGTCTATAACAACTTTGACAAGATTTTTTTTTTTTAAAAAAGAAATACAATCGTTGAAGGTTCAGTTCACATACACCTCTCACTAAGCGGGCATGATCGATATCATGTTTAATTTCATACTTGGGGTCAAGATTGCCAACATGAGAGGAAACAACTATTACTACACCATTATTCCCGGGGGGAGCGGTCATCTGCACTGTACAACTCGTAACACAATAGGAACCTATAGGATTTCTCATCATAAACAACAACTTTTTGAGCGCTACCCAATAACTCATAATAATACATATGCGCATATAACAAAGGAGCTCACGGAGCTCAAAACTGACTGTTTGTTTGATAAGGACCTCGCGGTTTGAAAACCTTTCAAAACGTAAACAATCATAAGATTCTATATAACTCATATACCTGCACCTTCTCTTAAGGTACGAATTCTGTAGTGATTAGTAATTCCTCAGATCTCGCGGTTACTCAAGAACGATATAATCAAACTATGACCCAATAACATAAATCTGTATAACAATTCGATATAATCACTTATTATATTTACAAGTTTAGAGAGGCTTCACAGCACATCCGCTAAACAAAAATGTTTTGGCCATCGTGAGCACAAATATCTCCATATAATTCAATACATAATTAGTAAATTATAAATTCTCAGCCATAAATAAATGCCAAAAGTAATAAACGGATCTCAGAAATAAGAACAAAAAATTAAGACATAAATATTCGAAAGTACAAGGGTGTGCTAACCCATAGTACATTAAGAATAGAGCATAATGAATAAAAGCTAATTAACAGGGTTCGAACCAAGATACTCAACATAACATGGCACAAAAAAAAAAAAATATAGTTAAGCAAGCTAATGGCAACTGCGCAACAACTCAGGAAAGTCAAATATAGGTAACAATACAGATAGTATCCGGGAACTTCACAATGTATCCAACGGATTCAATAAATATATTATAACAGAAAAACGTTTTGTACAACGCCGGTGCATGCGTAGTAACCCGAGGGCCAGTAAATTAATTACAGAAGAACAATACAAATAAGCAAACAATTAAACTGTAACACGATCTCAACTAGTGTGCAAAAAGACGGTGACGTTATCATAAGGCTTCACAAGATATTGTGGTTAAGAGTCGAAGGTTATTAAGCGGGTGCGAAAAACCACGTATCCGCTCAGCCAACGTGAACTGAATTTACCGGGAACGACATGAAGGCTAAGAAAAACGTTATTAATGCTATAAGGCAATGTTAAAAAAAAATTATTTAAATTATCTTGAAGAAATCAAGTTATTGTTCATAAACTCAAATAAGAAAAACTGAATAAAAAGCGATACCATACAAATGGAGCAGAATCACGGTATCAGTGGTCCTGGGGTAGTGGACGGGAAATGAACCAAGGATCATAAGTATCTCAAGGATCCATTCACACAACCAGAGACATAAAAGTAAGTGCACAGAGGAATTACATCTGCGACATAATCTTGCAAAAAAGCACATAAAATGCACCAAAAAATGACAGTAAGAAGTATAAGAATAGCAATAAAATATGCAAGTACATTGACATGATAGGCGAGATAAGCATGACAAAAGTACAACGGTACATGCGGGAAAAGACGCACTAATAGGAATGGAACAGAAAGGATTAATTAGGGAAAGAAAATGTCCAGGGCATTAGGATCCTCTGACCCAAGTCGAGTAAATGAGGGAGGAATGGGAAGGGTTGACAAAAAAAAAACGCACGCCAAAAAAATCCCTTCTTTATTTTTTTTTCAACGTATATAATTAAAGTGAAACAGTAAAAAAAAGAACAGAAAAGATAAAAGAAAGTAATTTTATAGTTTATGAATTTTCCAAACCAACCCAACCTTCAGATAATGATCACTGAAAACAAAACATAAAGGTAAACAAACTTAGAATTTCGAGGAGCCATGCGAGGAGTTCGAACGAGAACGACCAGTCGACGACGAGAGCAAAATCATCAACAGGTGATTAGCCAAGGATTTCAACACAGATATTGTTTATCAAGGGAATTAAGAAACCAAAGGAAACCCACTTCAGGAAGTTATTGTTAGGTAACCACGACAATAGAAGAGAATTGAACTAGACAATCTATCAAATTAAAACAATGCATGCAATAAAAGAAGGATAGATAACATTTAAGCATAATATCAAAGGTCGTGAGTTTAAGGACTTAAAATAATCTCAGAGATTGCAGGGAGAAACAACGAACCATTTAGAAAAGAAGGTACTGAACAATCAAATATTAAATAACGCAATTACAGAAAATACAAAGTATTGCCAAATTAAAAATATACAATTGTTACACAAAAGTTTAACGGTATAATTAAACAAGAATAAAATAGTAGACAACAAATGGGTGCAAAACGAATAAAACGTCAACCGCAAGTAACGATACTGTGATTAATATAAGACATCATTCTAGAAGCACAATACTCTTCAGGTGTTTAAAAGGAGTTCTATACGCGTGCATAACAGAAGTTGGTTAGGAGTCTGTTTTCATTTAGAACAGGACAGAGAGTTCCTTTAGATTATATTATGTTTCCGGACATAGAAAGACGGCCATCAGAAAAATAATTTATATTACTAGCATAAGTATTGAGTGCCGAGGTAAGACGTGTAGTATGGACGTAAAAAGTAATTTTAAACCAAGTATGTCCGAAGGCGTGTATCAATGTCAAATTTCATAAGAAAATTAAAGAAAGGCGAAATAATTGCGAAGTAGGAACGATAGAAACTCGCCGTAGCTAAAAATAAAGTGTAAAATTTTAAATAAGAGAAGTAAATGAGAGATTTCAAATAACCAAACGAGTGATCATGAACATTTCCCAAAGTATAAGTGTATATAATCAGTGACGGTATCACATAAAAGAGTGAGAATTAGATAGAAGGAATACCAGGTACTCTCGGTAAACGATGTCAAAATAACAAAGTAATTCATTAGATGGATTTGAAGAAAAGCAGCGAAGGGTAAGTAACAAACTATTAGAATATGATCAAAGAGAATTTAGAAAATAGTAACCATGTAGAAAATCAATGTTAGAGAAGCAAGACTGACTGGAGGAATATATTACCATGTATACGCACCAGTGTAGAATTTTCATTAGCCGTTTCCCATGAAAGTTCAGCGAAACCCAAAGTATTTAAATAGAGAAAAAAAAGTTAAAGATACAAGTAGTGATAATTGTAATCGTAAAAGCAAACTCAAAGTTGTTCATAATTAGAAGCAATTAAAAGTAGATCTAAGTATATGTAGTGTGTATACATGTGGGTACAAGTATTAATATTCGTGAAATGTGTATACGTTTTATTACGAAGAGGATATTAAAGACTATAATTTATTATAGAAAAGAAACCGAAGTGAAAAAAAGTATTTCTAATGTTCGATAAATATTTGGGAATGGATGAATATAGGGAATTGCAACAGTAATAGAACAACTACAAGTTAGTTAAGAGTAGCAAAAGCAGGTATCGTTATTAAAAGCGATAAGGGGTGAAAGAAAAGAGCATTTATTCAAAAGGAACTGATGATTAGAAAAAAACATTGAAAATGGACCAAAGTCGAAAGAATAATTAATAACGGGCATACCATGAACTAGAAAATTAAGTAGTGCTCAACGCAATGTTTTTTCCAACTTAAAAATGATTAAAAAAAATCAATGAAATATACTTCAACTTTAACTAGTGTGTATATACAGTTATTAAATGTATCGAAGTTCTCTAGTCCAAAACATAACTCATACATTGCAACGTGTGTAAACTGAAAATAATCGCGACTCATTATAACAGCAGGCGTACATGATACCCAAAGGTAATGAGTGCAAATACCTTTATTTGGATGCAAATAGTTATTAATATAATCTATGTGCATGTTATTATGACCCACATAAAATTTAGGTATGGCAGGAAGGAACGGAATCCAATAGAACATTAAAGCTTTATTATAACTCAAAATTAGCACAAAAATTGTAATAACACATTGAACGGGGAAAACCAGAAATGAAATAAATTATTAAGCGGTTAAGGCACTTCACCATCAATGATTTACTACGTAACATAATACTGGAGAAAAAGAGAAGTATGAATTTCAGCATAAACTAATTTATAAAAGTTACAAGGGGAAGAAATGAGTAATTAGCTAACCAAAGATAATGAGAAAAATTATAACGCGTCATAGTGAAACTTCAAACATATGTAAACATTACATAGAGAAATAATTCAAAGTCACATAGACAAATAATGTCTCAAAATAAATACCTTAATCACCTCTGCACCACACAACGAGCTGAAACATGATATTTATATGTAAAGCAAAGAAGCAGATAAGCCAGTATCTAAGCAACAGAAGAAAGACACTTCCATGAATTAATAGAACACGCATGAAAGCATAGTGCGTTAAACAAGCGAGTAATATAATAAAAATGTATTATTAAATAGCATATAAATACTTATCTATACCAAAAATGTGGGCGCACCCTGGAACAAATGTCCCAGAGGCGGTGGTCGCTATCTCAGTAAGGGACGCCAAGGCCCGACACTTGACCATTTCAACCGACACAGCAATAAATTTAACAAGTGTGTATAGAAACAAAACCATCTGACATGAACGGGCCAGTTTTACCCATATTAAATCAAATACAACATAAAACAATCGCAATAAGACAATCTCAACCAACAGATAACCAAATACACTATAACATCAAAGAAAATTGAATTTTTCCAACCCTTTGCTTAGGCAAAAACCAAATTCAAAGTAGTATATAATGAGTGTAGTACAAAAAGTTACGAATTTCCGAAAAATAAAAGTGGTTTAGGAAGAGGATAGGGGGGGCGGAATAGTATATGTTCGATCAGCTGTACTGTCTGAATATTTAACACAATTATTGTACAAAATGGAGGAGACTAACTTTTATTACAATGGTACTGAAAGGTTTTATTACATATACCATTAAAACAAGTGACGTGGAAATTGTTTGACAAAAGTACACAACATTTATTTTTAACACATCTAGAACAGGTATCATACACGCGTCTATCGAGACCAAAACAAGATTGTTTCAGAATCATTAGATTCACAAAACTATTTTTAGAATGGCCAAAGGATTAAAACACGGTTATCTGGGTTACTGTAACAGCTGTTGAAATTTCCAGAACCAAGAGTTGGAAAGCAAAGTAGAAATACTTGCATATGAGTAACACACGTAAATGCATCAAAACGGCTATCTACTGTTGCGGCGGCAGTATATATAGAAAGAAGTAAGCAACCACATCCTTTTAAAGATTACCATTCCAGACAGAAACCTTTTAATATTTAAAGTGACAGTCCGAGAAATATAAAATAGCGATAAAATAAGCGCTGAAATAAAAGTATTTTGATAAAGAGAATTGCTGTATAATTACATGTGTAGATTAATGTTCAAAACTTCCATTGAAGCTTCAAGTTTTACTCAAAAGCTTACATTTCATATGCATGTCACTGCATACATCCATGGCATTTAACACAAGAATGGATGGTGACTAAAGTGACATAACAGCCGCAAAAAAAATTCTAAACATTATATTGCAGATTGCATACATTTATAGTGCCGAACTAAAACACTGTTATATTGACTGTTTATTTCCCGATGGAAATAAAGCGATGCAGTAACATCATAAAGATATATGCTTGCACTTTAGCATTCATAGGCTAAATAAATGAATTATAATCATAGGCAAATGCAGTTGAATAAAGTGTTCTTTTGAAAAATCAACTGATTCAAAAATAATGCAAGTTGTGATCTTTGGAGACGAATCACTTTAAATATCACTTAAAACAAACAATTAGCTAATTTAAAAAAGCTCGTCAATCACATACGTGACAATATTCTTTCATGTCACATTCACTCTCCATTGTAGTCAATAGCTGGTGTCTGGTAGGCTCAGTTTTTTTTTCTTCCGAGCCATACCGGTATCGCAATGCTCTTCATGTCGACTACTATTGTAGCTGTTCCCGAAGGTTGTAGCACAGTGCTTGCAGTTGAAGAGTTGACCGCAACTCATTTCATGCCGTCTCTTGTCATAAACCCTTAGAAAGGTTTTGCCACACTTAACACATCTGCTCGCGCTGTTCGCATGGTGATCTTGTTCGTCTATCAATTGCCTTTTTCTCACTGTTCGTCATATTGATCACTCAATTAAGCATCCACATTATCTCGGCGCAGTTTCACGTGCGTGGCACAAGGGGAAGTCTTCTTTTGCCGGGTACGCCTTGGCTGGTTAACAAAAGGTCTTTGAAGGCTATTGTAGGACTGGACTTCCTCTAACATTCAAAAGGTCAGTGGTTAGTGATAGTTGGGTGCTGTTTTGCCTACTGTATATGTCGTGTCGCTTGTGTAGAAGGTTGCCTAAGCTTTCTTGTATTTCGTCTTGAATTCATGGGTTACTTAAAGTTCTGTCACAGATAGAGAGTGGTTTCTTATATTTGTTTGTGTAGTTTTGAATTCTGGGTTTTTGATGGTTTAAATGAACCGTTCAATTGTGTGCATTTTAAAGTCGTTGTGTAGCATGTCTGAAGCTGTTACTCTAGACATTTGTGCAACTATAGGTAAGTTTATTTTTCCATATTTTTGCTTTTTGTTAACGTGTGTCGCAGCGGCGTATCCCCATACAGGCGCTGCGTAGGTAAGTTTTGGTTTGATCTGTGTTTTGTATAGAGTAAGTTCTTAGTAGATGTTTAGCGTATTGTTTATACTTATAAGCGGATGAAGTCTGCCCATTGACCTTGTTCATAACTTGGTATATGTGTTTTCTCCATGTTAGGCTTGATCTACTCTCACTTACCCTGTCAGTCTAGTTAAGTTAATGTCCGAAGAGCAATAACGGCCGAATGGTATAGCAGGGGTGTCGATGGTTTATTCCTTCCTGAAGATTATTGCCTGCTTTTCATGAGCGTTTACTTTTATTCACCAGTTGGTCAGCCGCTGTTCCGGTGCATTCTGGGGTCTGGTGTGTATTAATTGTGTTTTCCCGAATTGTGCCATTATTGGCCTGCCTTCTGCGTGTGGTGTTTGCTGTACTTGGTATATCATTTATATAAATATTGAACAGCAACCATGAATCCATTTGATATCGATAACGTAGACTGTGTTGGATTCCTATGCTATTTTTGCCACATTTTAATTTGACCTGATATAGATTCATATTTGGCGTTATGCTCATGTACAAAATCAGGGTATCCCCTTATTTTATTTCACTCGTAGCCCACTGTAGGTGGCATTATTTTCTACTTTTTATTGCACATATTTTCACGTTCTTCGCTTAGGAATATATAGGCTTAGTCCTAACTGTTGATATTCTATTAGGTAATTAAAGACAGAAAATAATGTTTAAATTCTTGTGCACTCTATACAATATTGGTATATAATGCTACTTTCGTTTGCTGCAAACAGCAGCAAGTTGCGTAGCATCAGCTTAGACGCAAAAGTTTAGGCTATGCAAATAAATAACGCCGCTAGGTGGCTACCTTTCGTTAGAGCAGGTGTGTATTCTGGTGACTGCCAAGTACAGAAAGTATAATGAATAAGTCAATACAGTTAAATAATAGTTCAATTGAGGATGTTCTACCATGTAGTTAAATTGTTTTCACTATGGAAGGCTAACAGTAGTATATCCTGTTTATTTACAAGTAACTCATTTAGAAAAGGAACAATCTTGAGTAGTATAAGAAAAAGTGTTATAACCTGGACCATCACAGAAAAACTTTTTTTTAATTAAAACACTAAACTATGCCATTTCTCATTTCCCTGATTACTATCTTCTGTCAGTTTGCTAAAGCCGTAGCGGAGAGAGAGAGAGAGGGGGGGGGGACGCAGAACAGGCAATGTCAGCTCGCTATTTGCTTTACTTGTGTGTAAGACCTATTGACCGTGACTTTGTTGCTGACCGTTGAGGGACAGTTATGTGGCAAGCTCAATAAGATATTCTACTGAATGTTTTAAGTCCTATATGAATGTGAAAAAGAGGAACAAAACCACAAGAATGAACGTATGTCCTGGTATTCGGACAATAACCACAAAATATTCGAGATACAAAACTGTGTGTTGGTCCTGTAACTCAGTCGGTGGAGGCGCACTCTGCCTGCTGCGCAAGGGGTACTAGTTTCGATTCCCGGCTGCGGGTGGGAATAATTAGCACTTAGCCTCCCCAGAGTCTGGAAGCATAGATGAGAGTGTGAATGTGTGTATAGTGTTCTTTAAAATGTCGTTTGGTTTTCTTATTTGAAAACATTAGCGGCTGGTGGGTACATTTTCTGGGTGTTCCCAAAGGTTTGAGAGTCCGATAGCTCTGAAAATATGAAATAGCGTCTGCTATATAACAGCTGATACATCTGCAGCGGATTCTGACAACAAACACAACAATGACGACGCCGATGATGATAATAATGATACAGATGCATAAGCTGTCCTACGAAAGAAAAGGTAGCTTTATGGATTTATGTTGGCTAAGCCATTAATATTGGGTCTAAGGCAAGAACCAAGTAATGAGTAAACTATACTGCAGTTGAGAATATGCGGTTCTCGCCCATCTACCTTACCCTCTTCTGTCAAGGTCACAAGGTGGTACAATTAAAACACTATTAAGAAGTACAGTGCTAAGAAGCATTATCATTGATGCCATCCAGCAACATTGATTCCTAACGCAGTGATTTACCACCTTTTGAAAGTAATGTGTACTGGAGGGTTTATCATCTTGGCTTCAAAAATGTAAACCAAGCGTATTAATGCTGCTCAAATTGTGTAACTCTTTGAGAAAAGCAATAAAATTAAAAAACTCAAAAATTGAAAGTTCAGAATGTGGTGAGAACTTTTGTATTTGGATTCGATAACCAGCGCTACATACAGACTCACCCACCAGTATTTAAGAGTGAAGTGCTCTCGCTAACTACATAAATGATCTAAAATCAACCGAACTGTTATCAGCGGCGTGCACACCCTCAAAGAATATGTAATTTTGCGAAAGTTCCGATTCCAATAATTTTAAATATAATATGGATTGTGCACCATAACTGCATTACTTCGACTACTGACATACAAATGAGGCATTGTGTATGAAAATATGACACACATGTCCACATTATATTAATTTATAGTCATTGCTGTGCAATCCAGAAAAAACGCCATAACTTTAACATTTGGCAAGAGTGACAATCGGTTCCCTATCTCAAATATTCCCTAACCAAACCCCTCTACAATTCTTCCAATTCGTGCATTTAAATACACCTACAAAAATGCAAATATAACTTGTCTTTTCACCAAATACAGGCACAGAACCCTTGCACATAGGGTAGTTAACTTTACTTAAAATTATAAGCAGTGGTTATGGGGATCGGAAAGTGCAAAACAACACAACTTTTAAAGTTGTGCTTTCAGCGGAAAAAATTACGTGTTTGTTCGAGATTCAGAATACATTTAGTTTACTGTTCATTTAAAATATTTAAACCTTTTAAAATATTTTAACTCCGCCAAACTTTTCTTTAAATGTTGAAGATTCAGGCCATTTTTGCTAAGACTTATAGTATCTCAACATATTTTATCTGGTGAAATAACATCAGAGGCTTCGCCTAAGAAGTCCCGGGTCAAAAGGCAAAGCTTTTCAATCAGAAGGCAGCACAAGATAAGCTAATGGTGAATATAGTAATGCTATCATTCCACCGAACTTAAGTTTGAATGGCGATTGCCTAAATGTTACCTTTTTTTCCAAATCCTATTGTTTTTTCTTGAAAACCACCATGTTCCAAGGCTGAAACTCTGCATGAATTTATAAGATAATATATTACATACATTAAAACAGAGTTGTATTTTTTAGTAGAGTACATTTTAAAATGTTTGGGATTGCATTGAAAAAATATAGATTATAATTTTGGTTCAATAGCTTCACAGAGTAAAACAAACGTTTCTAGCTGATATATTATTAGTAGCTTAATATCCTTAGTTAGCGGTATGGAGTTGAATTTATTCATATGGAATATTTTGTTGTGTTCAATTTTTTGTGAGAAAAAGAAGATAAATATATGAAATTTTTGCATTTTATCTAGCAAGCTTTTTTTAGAAATAGAAAGATTTGGGCGACAAACTACAGATTTAAGAATATAACTAGGATAATTTAAACCGAGATGTGAGCATATACATATAATGAGCAATGAGAAGACAGTTCTGTTTTACACTGACCTATAAATTATAGCCAGAGATAGGTATCTGTGTTTCTTGAGTTAGATACATGCCCATATACTGATCACACTTCCCACTCCACTTAAGGAAATGTTCTAAAACGGTTATACAAAGCATCCGCAAAACAAAATTAAATAAATGTCAGAGCTCAAGAATTGTGATATTTGAAATTTATTAATTTAATATAAACGACTTCAAAACTTAGTCGCAATAGAGTAGACAAAATTCGCCGTCTTTGTGGTGATGTCGCGAAACATCTTCTAAATTGTTAGCAATATTTTTAAATAGTAACTGAGCAGTGCAGTCAAGGCGTTTCCTTGCACTGACACTTCCATATTGCGACATACTACTGTTAGGTGTGGATCCATTTCTCGCGCTGAGTTTCAACATAGTTTTCATCAATGGCCACCACACTTTTCTGTTTTCAGAGTGCAAGATGCTAACATTGAGAAGAAAATGTTTTATGTATGGTAGCAGCTGACCATGTCACATATGTACATGCTGCACGTGTTGACTGATAAGCGTAACAAATATGGAGAAGATAAACAAAGACGTGCTAGAGGAAGTGGGAAAGACGGGTTGTAACAAATCTTCGGTCTGGTGGACTTAAAAATCACGGCTACCACGTAGAGGGAGTGCATCGTTTGCACGATCGGATCTCAACTGTTTTTGTTGGTGGTCGCTGTGACGCGCTCGACTGGTTGCCCTGGGCGTGTGAAACCAAACAAAGACCAGCACCTCACAACCAACCCACTGAAAGGTCATTCACAGCCGTCCGCCATGTACAACAAGGTTACTGCATCTCTTATCTCAAAAGTCTGCTGTAAGAAAGTATTAACTTTCATCATCAATCACAAATAGCATTAACTTAGTGGAAATGTTTAGGGAAAATTGCATCTCTCACCGGCACTGTGGTAACTATATGTGCATCCAATCATTTTAATGAGTAAGCTAAAAAAAAGGGGAAATATGAATGGCCATTAACGAGGCCAGCAATTGTAAAGATATTTCACTATGAAATCGCGAAATATTTTCCTTTAGGGGTTGGTTTATGTGTCAGTCTGACAACTTAAGGTCGTATTTAGGCACGGCTTAATTTACCGTGTAATGATAGCCTAAAATTCTCTGAACTCACGCATTAAATTGCATAGTGATTTTCATAAACTTCTGTTGATTGGATATTTATTAACATCTGTAATCTGTTAAAGTATTATTTCTCTGTGCTATTATAAATTAATAATAATTTAATCAACCATATACTTATAATGCTCCTCAAAAGCGATCACTAAAACAGATATCACCTTTCACTTCATAGCTGTAATAAATTTTCTGCCATTACTTGCTTTCCGGGTTCTCCTTTTTAGTTTCTCCATATACTACATAGGTAGAGAAGGTAATGTATCACAACCAAAAATTCGATGCCGAGATTTCAACGGAAATGCCCTTTTAGAGTCCCGTGTATCAATGAAAGAAAAAAAAAAACAATTTCAGAAAAAAGGTCCCTGTGTATGTGTGTGTGCGTGACCGTGTATCCGTGTCCATGTGTCTGTGAACACGATAACTCAAAAACGAAAAGTAGATAAAATACCAAACTTTGTATTTCAGTTAGATATCTTCCCAGAATGCGATACAAACGTTTTGAGAACAATTCTCCCACCTCAAACTACCATTTACATGGAAACATTTCAAAAATATTGTTTTCCTCAAAACTGGCTTTAAGGTTTGTAATTAAAATATCTATATTAAACATATTTACACTACAAATGCAAGGCATATATTGAACTTTCTGGGAATTGCGTCTGGAGACCTCTTTATTCTTTATGAATTTTGCTAAATTTAGCATAACTGGTAAACCATAAGTGACGACAAACACTTACTACACGAAAAACGTAGATCTCGTTAAAACACAGAATTTATGTAACATAATGTTTTTTCGTGGAGCTAGGCCATTTCCGAGGTATTACTTTTAATTGGTTTGAGCTTTAAAAAAATTAGGATTCTCATACGGTAATTTGTCAACTCTTGACCATGCAAAGTAATGAATTTCAACCACATGGCTTAGAGTCTTTAAAAAATTTGGCTATCGCTTTAGCCTAGTGTATTAGGTTATTTCCCTTCTACTCAGAAGGAAGTAGTAATAAAGACAATTTCTGCTAATGTTTACCTCGATTAGCATAAAGTAAATAGAACATTGATATGTTACAGAGATGTAGAAAATGTCATGTGAATGAAGCACATCATATTCTTACTTTCTGTGCAAATGCTATGTAAATGGTAGTTAGAGGATTGTTTTCTACCCAACAATTTTATGTAAAGTTTTCATCGGAAATACTTGTTTTAAAGTCCCCTGATACTAAAATAAGAATTTTTAGGAAAAGCTCTGCGCGCGGCTGTATCTCTCACTATGAACAGCATAGCTCAAAAACGAAAAGTTGGCTGAGTACCAAACTTGGTCCTAGGATGTCATAGGAAGACTTTCATGAAAATGCCGCCATCACAAGCTAGTCTTTATGTAGGAGAGGTTTTTTTAAATTTTCAGTTTTCTCAATAATGTTTTTATTTATTAAAATATCTATCTATCTATATTTTATCTATTAAAGATATTTACATGGTATATAAAATATTTATCTTGAATCTTCTGGGAAAAAACTCTGAAGCCCTCTTTATTTTTGATGGCTTTGGTGCAATTGGCAAACCGTAGACAAAGAAATATAGATCTCGTCAAAACACTAAATTTAAGTAATATACATTTTTTGTAGAGTTAACCATTTCCAAGATATTTCTTGACATTGGTTTCAATTTTAAAGAACCTAAAAGATCTCGTTAAAAACACTCAATTTATGTAATATACAATTTTTCTAGAGTTAACCGTTTCCGAGATATTTCTTGACATTGGTTTCAATTTTAAACAACCTAAACATTATGCTTTCTGTACAAGTAGAATTGTATTTCCCTAAAAAAATCGATGTGGAGATTTTACCGGAAATATAATGTTTTGAGGTCCCATTGGTCCTAAACTAGAGCATTTTTAGAAAACGGTCCTTGCGTGTGTTAGTTGGAGGCGGCGCAGTATAGCTCAAAATTTAAAGTACTGTTAAACGCAATTTGTATATTCCAGGGATGCAGCATGAAGATATTTAATACATTTTAATCACCTCTCACTACATTTCCACGGAGAAATGTTATAAATGTTGATTTTCTCAAAAATTACTCTAACGATTTTAATTTAAAATACAATATACTAAAGATATTTACATCACAAATTATGCGTATATTTTATTTTTTGGAAATAGCCTCTAAAGACCCCTACATTATGGATGAATTTTTCTAAACTTGGCATAACTGGTAAACCGTAGGATATATAAAAAAAACTCATCGAATAAAAAATGTAGAACTCGTTAAAACAAATAATCAAATCACACACATTTTATGTAGAGTTCACCGTTTCCGAGATATTCCTTGTTATTGGTTTCAATTGTAAACTACGTAAGCTTTCTGAAATGGAAAGTCATCTTTCCTTGTATCTCTCTTTTATTTGGCTTCAATTGTTCATACAACGACCAGCTTTAAAAAGATTTGAGTATCGCTTTAGTCTCGGGTATTTCCTAATTTTCCTTCTGTTTAGAAGGAAGAAACTAATAAGACAATTACTGCTAGTGCTTCCCTCGACTAGCATAATGTAGATAAATGAATCATCTTTTGTAAGAGTAATTTGCTTTCACAACAGTTAGAGAAAGCCATGTGAATGGATTTTATTTGCTTTTTTTCGTGGTATAATCATAATTTCCAATCTGAAGAATTTAAACCATGATTTTTCAGGCAAATATTACATTATTTCCAATGAGAAAGGCAATAAGCACTAAAATGCAATAGGTGTTAAATGTATTAAGTTTCTTTATGTAGGGGAAAATCACTCTACCTATTTAGTTGTATAACACAGCCTGTCAACAATGTATATTTAATACTTTATTAGAGAAACACCGTAAAGATACACAGATTGTAATTGTAAAATTTTGTGAAACAAAAAAGTTATGCTTCATTTACTGATTCCTTAGGCTAACCAAAATATACTCATGTTAGTAATTTAAAATTTTCAGAATCACATAATTGTAACTTTGAATACACGCGGAAATTACGTTGTCTTAATACGGTTTTTAACTTTCCAATGTCCTAAAATATCAGCTTCATTGTCCATATCAGCAATAGTGACCAGGACATTTAAAGAAAGGAATCATAAATATTAGGTCCGTGGTTCCAATTCCAAAAGGACCGTCTTTCCTGATTGAGGCTCTCCCAGATTACCCATAGAACTCTAATTTTCAAATACCGGAAAGATTCCATAAATATATAAGGTTACCTTCCCACTTCCTCCTATAACAATCATCAGAAAATATGGGAATTTTCAACATTTGGCTTCATTATTCTCAAACAACTTATCACTGCAAAGGGTACAAAACGTTACAGGCTATGCATCGCTGACAGTCAGGCAAAACTCCATCCGAGTGTGGTCTGCAAACGCCGAAAAACTCTAAGAAGGATGTTGGAGTGTTTTGTGATATGCTACCTCCCTACCTATAGTTCAATGACAATTCAATTGTATTTCCTTCCATCCTGGATTTAATATTTAGAACTTGGACACCGCATGCAGGAAGACCAGGTGTTAAACATTATTCAAATAATCATAAGCTGCCACTAGACTGTGAATACTTAGTCAACTGCGACTTCACAGTCACACCTAGGGACATTTATTACTTTGCTGACTCACATTTGCCAATATTCTACACAGCAAGCAAACTTCCCTGCAAATAACAATGATAAATTGGTATGCATATTTAGTTATAATCTTTCTTAAACGCATCCAAATAAATAGGTTGTTTGATTAAAAGTCCCCTTTTCTATTGTAGGTGTTCAGTATGAAGGCAATCCAAACAAATCTATAAAGTCGCTAAAGCTTTCAAATTTGAGAGATCCTGCATTTACCACAAGGAAATGAAAGAGTAATATAAATGGATCTGAGAGCATTAAGTGTTTTTCGTTGTTGTTGCTGAAAAAACGTAATATCTTATATCATTTAGTGCCCATTATCTGGCAATCTGTCATAACAAGGTTTGCTGCTATTGCTTTAATGATACCCGATTGTGATGAAATTTGCTTACGAATTAACAAGTGCACCGTGCTACTCTGTGGTAGCGTTTTCAACCTTTACAGCCAGCGATCCAATTACTATAAATCGTGGAAACAATTTAAATTGGATTCAACTGGAGAAAAGACAGTGCAACCATCTTGCCTAAAACTCTACAGAAGCTGGTCAGCTCCGTGGGACATTTTTATTACTACAAAAATACTACTCCTCATCCCAATGGGTGAAGCGGAGTATTGACATAGAAATGTACTTTAGGATACGTGGATCTTGGAGAGGAATATTATGTAAGCTTTTAAATGAGAAGTGTGGGTGACACACAGTTATTTTAACTCATATATCCTGAAAAGTACATCTTTTATGAATAGAAGTGTTACTTGGTTCACTATTAATTAACAAATTCAATGAATACAGCTTAGTTTTCGTGAAGCGCGAACTATGTACAACATTTGACTAGGAAAGCAAAAGATCGTAACCAGTGGAAAGGTGTAATTTTTTTTTTTACTCCATGGCACGACAGCTCACGGGGAACCTTGGCCTACCGCCCGGGCGCTGCGTCCCCCATCTCGGTCCACTACAGACGTCATGGATGGGGTGCAGTATTGGAGGGTGAGACGTGGTCAGCGCCTCGAATCCCCCCGGCCGGTTAATGCGGTCCTCATGACCTGGAGCCGCTACTTCTCCATCAAGTAGCTCCTCAATTGGCCCCCCAGGGACATTACGAGGCTGAGTGCACCCCGGGCCAGGTCTCCCAGCGGGGGAAAAATCCCCACGCCGGTACTGGGGATCGAACCCAGGTCTCCCGCTTGGTAAGTAGCAACGCTAGGTGTAATTATATACTATATATTAAAACAAAAAATTACAAATAAGTTAAATGAAGAATAGTAATTAACAGACCATTGAATAAAAGTAGAAAATTACAACACGGGCATAAAATATTTAACGCCTTTGGTTATTAGCCCACGCAATTATCGCACCAAGATAATAATTATATTAAAAAATCTACCATATTCTGAATTTTACAGATATGGTAATATGGTAATTTAATCGCAAGCCTTTGTGTACAGTAATGGCTGCCCAAGGCATGTAGCCCACAAACAGGGTTTAAAAACCTTCCTCAGTTATCCAGAACAATAAGAAGAATAGGTTTGCGGAATCGTATATACCGCACACCGCTATATTGGCGTCCAATTACAAGCCGTCTATTAGCGACGACGCTGAATAGCTAATGGCTAGACGCAACATTTCTATGCCTACCATGCAGTATTACATTTACAAATTATCAGAGGCGGCTGCTAGAAGTCATAAGCCCCGAAGTATATTGACACTTGTAAAACTCGGAGCAATAATTTTGTACATTTAACTGGTAACCGGCATTCCTTAACATAAGAAAACCGGATTAAAAGCTAGAGAATAATGTGCATTACCGAACTTTACTGAAAGGCCAGCACTCATCGAAACCAGGCTGGATTGGGATAAGTCGTGGCTGACAGCTTGAAGAATACGCCTGGAGGTCATCTGTCGTCAACGCTACCATCAGGAGAATGCTCTTCTCCCTTCTATACATAGCGAAGAAGTATGTCACATTAATACAGGAATCAATTACAATAATCGCTGTGTTATCAGTTCAGTGAAATGCATACCTGATTGGCATCATCCCTGTAGTAGTGGTAACGAGCTAGTTTAATGTAGCAATCTCTTTTAACATTCTCAAACTGTGTAGGTAACATGGCGTTAATTACTTTGTCTTCAAATACTAACACCGCCAAAAGACTTCATGACAAATGATGCCTAATATACCAGAGATAAAAATGGTCTGGAATGCAATGGTATTACCCAAACAAGAAAACGAAGTCCATTCCTCTCTCTCTCTCTCTCTCTCTCTCTCTCTCTCTCGCTCTCTCTAATTTCTGAATAAATGCCGGAGAACAGGAGGAGGCTGGGAAGGCGCACATGCGTAGAAGACAAGAAATGGAAGAGTTAATGGCAAGAAGAGGGGTACCTGAAATATAACAATACAGTCCCCCCCAACAAAAAAGTAAGAAAAAGAAATTACTTGGACTTACGGTATGTATACGTGTTGGTGGGCATATCTTACAGGCAATAAGTCCCAAGAACAGAATAATTCAGAATTACATTCAGAAGAAATCCCAACATTGATTCCTTAGTCTCGTAGTGCAGCTTAATCATATCTTCTCATATATGGTATGATGCCCAGCTCCATCATCTCAACCAGATAATTTAGCCAATATTACTCAAAATAAGGAAAATTACAAATTCTTAAGACTTGGGGATTTATGAAACGAGCAGTCGTTTTACAATGCTTTACATAAAAGTTCACAGTACATTTTAAAATTACACACCCTAAAAAATGGTAAAGACACTTAACGACCAGCCTCTAGCTTTTGAGCTAACTGGCACATCGTTAGTGCTGAGTCTGATGTTGCAATAAAACAGAAACGGAGACAACATCTTAGTTATTTTATAAGGGCCCACATGTTTCAATGCGAGCTTAGCGGCGTATTGCTCTCTTGCTTATGGGGTGAGATTTTAGATAAACTGGATCACACTCAGTGAAGGCATCCTCACCTTGGCCCTTATTGTAATATAGTTGATATGTCAGCTTAGATCTTAATAAAGTATTTTTAACCTTCCTCCAAACATCAATTATATCTGCGTAATTACCTCACCCGGAAAAATATCTATAGCCCACCGCATATTGGCCAATCAGCAATTAGGAGGGAACGACATCAGTTCGAATGAACATTCTCCGTGCGCTTTATGTTTCGCAGCATTGAAAGCAAATTGCAACGTATGCAACTACTGGTCCCATTTAGATTTGCTACTGTGGTATGTATTCAACGCTGTTTTCAAATTGTTGATAACCCGCTCACTCAACGATGGTTTGGGATAAGAGCGGATGTTAAATACTTGCTGCATTCCGCTGTTAACACAAAATGTTCCGAAAGAATTGGCCTTAAAATACATAGCAATATCGGAAACAATTACTTTTGGCACACCAAAGCATGAGATACCTAACCTACGTCCCTGTATGGTATTCATTGCATTTGCCTCACGTATTGGATGGTATGAATAAAGATGAGAAGGGTCTCAAAACTTGCACTTTTCGAGACGCATCTCTCTTTCCTATGAATAAAACTCGACAACTCAAGTTGCAGGTGATCTTGATCACGACCAACGTCTCACCCGCTTACGTAATGAGACGCGTCTCAGGTTTTGGAATGAATGAAAAGTAGCCATGTCTCACTTTCATGAGAGGCGTCTCATGATTTGTTAAATCACTTCCGATGGTCTATGAACACGTGAGATGCAGCTACTAATAGCACATTATAAGAAGATTTGGTACCAGTTTTGTTCTTTTTTGAGTGCAGAAAGAAGCTTTATTAATCCAAGAGGGATTCTGAAGAACTAAATTATAATGAATCTCAAGATTCAACCAAAATGTGCAGTGGCTTGTAAAACATTTTCTTCCCGAAGCAACAGAAACAAGAGATGTAGCTTTACGCAAAGGAGCAAAGATTAGAATATTATTATCATTATTTTTGTCATTTATACAGGCTCCTTTAACTTTTGCAGTCACATCGAGGGCTTTAGTTTAGAAAATACTGCTGGTGATTTTTCGATGAACTGTAAGTTTCTTAACGGTGTTTTTTAGTTGTAGACACCTAATGCTACACACTCACACACACAAGCATACTTAGAGACTCTGTAGGTATAGAAGATGATTATGGTTAAAAAAATTTCCCGCCACAGCCAAAAATCGAACCCGGGACCTTTGAGTGAGAAGCCAGAATACTGACCATTCGACCGCAGGAAGCAAACTCCGGGTTTGAGTGTGGCTTCGCCGAAGATACAGGGCCTCTCAGCATTCAGTGTCCAAAATCTTTTGGAAATGGGTACGAGCATTTGAATGGATTAAATTTCTGTCAAATGCTGCTGCATTTCAAATAACTATATATGGCAAGAGTGTGATACATTCCCTGTCACAATTGGAGCTTTGGATTATACCCTTTCATAATGATAAAAAAACAGAACTTTAATGTAAACGACATAATTTCCAGGAAAGGCGTTCTTACAAGTGGCATGGTTCTATTTAGCAGGGAAATTTCGATATCTGCAGAAATATTTGTAGTAATAATATAACAACAACAATAATAATAATAATAATAATAATAATAATATGAGTGCGTTATTTCTTAAATATGGGGTTTGGATATCATGTAGGCTCTTTGAAGGTATCTCGCTTAGGAACGTGTTATAACTTACAGATATTTTGGCCAAGCGAAATAGAGATTACAAATAATTGCACCTTCGTTTATGTAAACCGTATGGTTCTCCATAATAAAGATTTCCAGGCATATGATTACGAGATTCCTGATCCATGACTGTGGAGAGGAGTAACAGCAGGAAGACCAGTTTATAATGTTGATCATGAACTTGATGTTAATGATGGTGATAATGTATAGGAATTAGGGATATTAGGGAAAGGGGACGAAAAAAAAGGGCTCAAATAGCAAGAATAAAAAGTGATTACTCCAGTAGGCTTATATAACCAAAGCAATATTACAATAAAATATTAACAAGACCTACAGATATTTAATAAGAACAAGTTTTTTAATTATTTCAATTAAATTATTACGAGGGTTATAAAGTTATTAGTTTTATCGATACAGTGACAAATTAGTACCTATAAAAGTATTGCTCACCTTCGCCATCTTTGTCTTTAGTGGCATATGAGATATGATACTTGTTATAACGTTCTACAAAAATAGGTTTTTGCACTCATTAACACAGTGGAATTTTTATAGAAACATGTCTGTTTCAAAGTAACTAACTAAATAATAAATATGTAAAATAAATACTCTTTTAATGCTTTATTCTTAACTTTCACTGTTTTCAGAGAATTTTTTCTCCTATCAAGTTCAAGGATCTTCTTTTCTATTGGATTGTTGTCCTTGTAAAGCATTTGCTTTTTATTTTCGCAAGCACGTATGTACACATAACGTACATAGTAGGTGTAGAAGGTATCGTATTCCACCCAAAAAATTCGATGTCGAGATTTCGCCGGTAATATATTTTGAGCTCCTTTGATTTTCTCCCCCCCAAAATTAGATATAGCTCCGTGTGTAGGGGCAGCATAGCTCAAAGGAAACTTAGTCATTGGAAGGAATTAAGAATGTGTGTATTAATTATTAAACAAAATAGGTTTGCATGAAAATTGCAAACACCAAACTTGGTGTTTATGTTTAGTATCTTCCAAAGGGGGACACGGAGCTTTTAAAGACAATCCCCTTCCCAAAAAACTCTTTACATGGAAACATATTTGAATTTTTTTTATCAAAAATGGCTCCAACGGTTTTGATTTAAAATACCCATTATTAAAGATATTTGCATCAGAAATAAAAAAAAATATATATATATTACATTTTTGGGAGTAGGCTTAGAAGACTTCTTTTTCTGGATGAATTTGGCATAGCTGATAAACCGTCGGAGATATACAAAAACTTATAACAGAAAAATGCAGATCTCCTTAAAATAAATGATCTATCTTATATACGTTTTTCTTTTCAAGTTGATTGTTTTCCAGATATTCCTTGTTTAGCTTCAATTTTGAAGTGCGTAAACTGTTCTAAAACAGCAAGCCTACTTCGTTTTCTCTCTCTAGTTTTGTTGCTTGACCTGCAAAGCAAACCGAACTTCTATTTCACATAACGATAAGTTTTTAAACATTTTGACTATGCTTTAGCCTAGTATAAGAGTATTTCCCTTCTACCCACAAATAAGTATGTAATATGATGTTTATATCAATTAGCATAATATAGATAAAAAATGTTTTTTTTTAAGATTGGTTTGTTTTTTGAACAACTGGATAAAGTCATGTGAATGGAACAGCAGATCTTTATTCTGCTTTTCACATTGTTTATTTTTCTAAATGAAATTTTATTGTGATCTCTAACAAAAGTGTTTCCTAGATCTTATTTATATCCGGCCATTGAACATTTCTAATCTGCAAATTACGATTTTGTTAAATATTTTTTTAAAACATCCAAGAAACACGATTAAAAGGTAATGTTTCCTTCTCCATTTTGGCAGTATAAATCGTATAAATTAAATCATAAATGCTCAAATCAACCTTTGTGTACGTGCTACAATACATTCTTAACCTGTTTACAGGCAGGTAGCGCGTCTCACTTCGGAGGGGAAATATTTATTCATAAGAAATTAACGAGACATGTCTCAAGACTAACTGCGTCTCACATTTTCTGCTAGCAGTGTCTCATATGACGCGTCTCACTTTTATTCATTACACCCATTGGAATTAACCATGAGTACTTATTAAAGGCATCTACAATTACCAATATTAACAGTTACTCTTGGTACTCCTAGGAAAAAGCCCAATATAATTAAAAAACAACTTTTCCATCGGACTATTAGCCATTTACGAAGAAAAGTGCCCAAGTCTGGTGTTTTTGGCCGACTTACTCATTTTACAAACTTGACACTCATTCAATAACGCTCTAATATCCGCGTCTACGCCTTTCCATATAAAATATTTCCGGATTTTATGGCATGTTTTGTAAGTGCCTTGAAGGGCGCTGATGGATTCTTCATGATAATATTTAAACACCACCGGCATAATCTTTTGCGGCACCACTATCTTACATTTGCCAGCCTTATCCTTGCAACATGAAATGTGGTCGCAAAGTTTATAGGGTATCACCCAATTGCAATGCTTCGATAATTGTTTGTTTTTTTGGTAGTGTTTAACGCCCACTTTAACTACTAATGGCACCGCAGGTGGTGACACTAATGATACATTAATGAAGATGGAGCACGGGTGGAATGCGATGGCGGGGGAAACCGGAGAACCCGGAGAAAACCCGCCCCAGCGCCGCTCTGTCCACCACAAATCTCACATGCGGTCGCTTGGGATCGAACTCAGGCGGTCAAGGTGAGAGGCGAGTGGTCTAACCACTCGGCCACAATAATTGGCTTTCTACCTCTCGTTTTGGTATTTAGTAAATTCCCCAAAATCTAACGGTGACTGATTGTGTATCGTAAAAACCAATCCATAATTAGACCCCATCTTGGATTCTTCCACACTTGTTTCAAACATTCTAGACAAAGCGCCCGTAATATAATTAATGCTATCCCTAATATGGTTGACCTTAAATTTGTGGGCAGAGATGAGAAGAGCACACATAGCTATCTTCCCAGTTTATGTGGAGAAGCAAGCACCCAGGATAACGCGGAGTTATTTGTTTAAAGGAAAAGCTCCTTTTTCTGCAAAGCTCATAAATGGAATATTTAAACTCCGTTGAGGAAAGAGCTCTCGAGGAATAATCTGTAACCTTAAGACAATGTTCTTCTTGTTGAAGAATCACGCACGAAATTGACAATGTGCTCGCATCAGATAGCAGGATAAACTGTTTACTAAAATCAGGAATTGCAAGAACTGGCGTGACGTTAGCGGCAACTTGAGCTTTTCAAAACTATGTTGTTGTTTTGAAGCCCATTTAAGCTTTACCCCTTTTTTTCCGCAACGCATTAAGTGACATAGCGTACTGCGCATCATCTGGCATAAATTTAGCAAGATAGTTTATCATGCCTATACATCAGCAAATTTGCTTGACATTAGTTGGAGGAGAATACTCCTTTATGGCCTTAGTTCTATCAAGATCAATGGAGATATCATCACAAGAAATAATATGATCTAAAGGTTCGAAATTTTACCTTATTTGGATTCACGGTCAAACCGGATTCATGGAGCCCAGACAAAACTTCCTTTACATGTTGTTCATGTTCTTCAAATGTACCAGAGTAAATACGCAAATCATCCAGGTAGTTAAATAAAGCGTAAACTTGAAATGATGGAAGCTCCCGAGGCCAAAGCAAACGGTAAGAAGCTGTTTTCAATAAATTGAAATCTGTTGAAGGTGCAGCACATTTCTTAGAATTTTCAGTTAAAGGGATTTGGTACTATTCAGATCTTGTGTAGTGAAATAACATGCTTTGGCAAACCAATGATAATGTTCGTGCAAATGAAGTAAAGGTACCCGAGCTACAGATATTTTAGCACTAAGAGAACCAAAATCAACAACCATGGTTACTTTATTCTGTGACTTGGGGACAAAAACACCGGTATAGATTAATTTGATGCAGATGGTCATATAATGCCTTTGTAAAACTCATCATTCACTTCAGACTTCAATAAGCCCTACCTATGAGGTGGTAACATATACGGAGGCAACCTAACCGGCGATTTATCTACGAATTCAATATCGTGGTAAATCAAGTCTATACGCTCTAAGATCTCTGTAAGGACATCAAGAAGTTCATGTACAGCTTCCCGAAGATTTCGAGCTTAAGCAAGGGTCAAGTGCGACACTACTTGATTACGTTGATTATCCCCCAATACCGTTTCAACAATGCTCATTGAAAATGTATGCCCCTTGTTTCTCCATAACACACCCAAGTCTACCAAGTGAACTATAATACGTACATTAGGTTTGATAATAAACCATTAGAGACGATTTGACACATCAATAATCATGGTGGATTTGATAACGAAATTACTCCCTAAAATTAATTGCCTTAGGAGGTTGGGTTCCACTAAAATCTATACATTCCAACGAAAATTTGAAATTCTTAAAGGTAACCATCATTTACCTATTACCGCCAAAGGTTCTGCAGTTATCTACGCACATTTAACGTTAGTAGGGAGAATCTTTACTCGTAAGAAATGCATTAATATGGCACTAATTAAGGAAACAACACTACCCGTATCTAACAAGGCCAAAACAGGAACTTTAGCTACTTGCACTAAGACACGCGCCTGTGACGAAACTTTATTCGCCACTAAATTTGAATGTGTAGATTTAGGTTTAAAAGTAACTGCAGCTGCTAATTGTCATAAATGAAAGGCATTACTCGATTTCTTACGCTTATTAGCAATCATGTGCTCTCCTCTTAAAGCAATCACGTTGAATTTGACCAATTTTGTGACAATGTTGGCACACTATAGCCGCCTTAATAGGCTCGCTCTCAGTCAACATTCCTTTAGTCGATAATGAGTCAAACTGTTCAGAGAGGTAGCCATGACGAATAATAATTTTTTGATATTCATCAAAGGTATACCTGGCTGTAATGAAAAGAGAGCACGTATCTCAGAAAGACAAGAATTAATCGTGACTAATTTAACTGTCTCCTTCTCTGAATCACGAACGCATAAGGCGGTGGATACCTCTAGTATTTTCTCAAAGAAATCACGAAAATTTTCTGTTTCCCTCTGCTTCCTGAAATAATACTTATTACCTACATGACCGTATTGAACCGGAAAAAATATAAGCTTAATGATCTTCTCTTGAATATATATATATATATATATATATATATATATTCCGCGGTATTTATTTTAAAATCCTGAATGCTATCTATGGATTTTTACCATGGACTAGGCAACTTTGCACCTGCTATTTCAATTTTAAACTCGTGATCTGCTCTATCGAGAGAATTACTCACATGTTCTTGAACATATTGGATAACATGTTCACCGTTATCCTCCCCAGTAACAATAGCACTTAACTGGGCAGTATTAAACTATTTTTAATTGTTTAGCCTGTGTAATCATGTCCCTCACCAGTGATTAAAACTGAGTTGGATTGACTTTACGTCCACATTGAACACAATCTACTAATTTGTTGGCCCTATAAATCCAATAAGCAATCCTTCCTTTCAATCTATGTAATTGTGAAATAGTTGGTCCTACCTTACCAAAGTGTTGAATACTTTCCTGGAAATTACCACAAGAAGCCTGTATTAGGATGATTATTTGTTGGAAATCCTCAGCCAAGTTCGCAAAAGTAGGTGACCCTTTTGTTTTCAGAAGCGCTTTCAAACATGCCAGCAGCTCCTGAACCGTATCCGCTTCGGTAAAGGAGACCTTGAATAGCCGAACTTGATGCTTTATTTCTTCCCCGTAAGAACTTCTGGCTGAAACTTCAAACTCATTTGAGGCAAGCAGGACATTACAAGCGATATGCACAAATTATAACAAATAATGTTTTATAAAATGACCCAATACAGTACAGCAGGAGTACAGCAACTTTGTAAAGGCTTTAAACCCTCTTCTACAACTTATTAACACAATGAAATCTTTCTTGAAATAAAAATCAGCATTTCCTAGTAAACTATGGGCATACTATTCAAAAACGTATACCCAAGACTCGTTATTAAATCTCCCAAAAAGAATTACACACGGAGCCTACAACTCAAAATCTCAGTTTTGAAAAAAAATTGGAAGTTAAATAATATCTCCAAAAATATTTTAGGAACCTGGATTGTTTAAATAAACCTCAACTTTAATTATCGTTTACTCCATATGGGAGTAAACCACACTGAGTGTTAGCGTAAACTGGACTCATCCACGTTCTGCACAACCAACTTTTACTAGTAATCAGTGGAAATAAAACAACCGCGCACCCTGATGCCAATCTTACTACTACACTGTGGTAGCGTTTTCAACATTTACAGCCAGTGATCCATTTACTATAGAATTCATGGAAGCAGTTTAGATTGGATTCAACTTGAGAAACGGTAGTGCAAACACCTTGCCTAAAATCCTATATAACTGGTCAGCTCCCTGTAACATTTTTATTACTATAAAAATGCTATTCTTCATTCCAATGCGCCAAGGGGAGTATTAACTTAGAAATGTACTTTAAGACTCGTGGTTCTTGGGGAGAAACATTATGTAAGCTTTTAACTGAGAATCCTGAGTAACGCACACTGTTAATTTAAGCTCCTATATTATGAACAATAAATCTTTTACAAATGGAAGTACAACTTGGTTCACCGTTAGTCAAAAATGCAATGAATAGGCTTCAATTGCATAAAGCGCGAACTATGTACAACATTTGACTAGGAATGCAAAAGATCGTAACCAGTGGAAAGGTGTAATTGTAGCAATATATATTATAGCTATTGTATATATTATAGCAATGAATTACAAATAAGTTAGATGAACAATAATAATTAACAGGCCATTGCGTAAAAGTACAAAACTACAACACGGGCATAAAATATTTAACTTCTTGGGTTAGCAGCCCAACAAATTATCGCACCAAGATAATAATTACATTAAAGTATCTACCATACTCTGAATTTTACAGAGAAAGAATATAATAAGGTAATTTAGTTCCAAGTCTCTGTACAGTAACAGCTGCCCTAGGCATATAGCTTACAAACGGGGTTTAATATAAACAGGCAAAACTTTCCTCAGTTATCCAGAACAATTAGAAGGGTAGGTTTGCGGAATCGTATTTACCGCTATATTGGCGTCCAATTACAAGCCGTCTGTTACCGACGCTGAATAGCTAATGGTTATACGCGCCTACCATACACTATTACATTTACAAATTATCAGAGGTGGTTGGTAGAAGTCACAAGCCCAGTAGTATATTAACACGTGTGAAATTCGCAGCAATAGTTTTGGTACATCTAATGGTAAGCGGCTTTCCTTAATATAAGAAAACGGCATTAAAAGCTACATTCCCGAGTTTGCTGAAAAAAGTGCTCTCATCAAAGCCAGGCTGGATTGGGATAGGTCGTGGTTGACAGCTTGAAGAATATGCGTGGAAGTCATTTTTCGTTGTCAACGTCACAATCAGGAAAATGCACTTCTGGCGAACGAAGTTCATTGGATTTCTCACGTACGTCAGAGACTGGTTGTTCTCCCTTCTCTACGCAGCGAAGATGTACGTCCAATTAATGCAGGAATCGACTTCAACAATAATTGCTGAGTTAGTTCAGTAAAATGTACAGCTAAATTGGCACCATCCCTGTAGTAGTGGTAAGGAACTAGTTTATTGTAGAAATCTCTTTTAATATTCTCAAACTGTGAAACGTAGTACTAATTGCTTTGTCTTGCCAAGAGGCTTCATGAAAAATGGTGCCTAACATACCAGACGTAAAAATGGTCTGGAATGCAATGGTAGTGCCGAGACAAAGAAATGAAGTCAATTCTATGAAGACAGTTGTCAAAATCTCGGTTCTTGCTGCATGGTGTCTACTGCTGCCTATTGCTCACTGCCACCTGCCTCGTGATTAGTGCTGAGAGAACTCTCAACTGCCATAGTAGGTAGTGGCAGATGCAGAAAATCTCTCTCTCTCTCTCTCTCTCTCTCTCTCTCTCTCTCTCTCTCTCTCTCTCTCTAATTTCTGAAGAATTGCCGGAGAATAGGAAAGTCGACGTTAGAGGGGAAAACGGACAGGCGCAGAAGACAAGAAATGGAGGGGTTCATGGCCAGAAGCGGGGTGCCGGAAATGTAAGGGTACACAGGTTTTACCATGCTAAGTGCAAATTGTTGCAAATGTTGGAATAATAATACCGTGTCTATCTGGTGAGAATAGGTTTACTGAGGTAAGGTTTAATCCGGCAGTTGTAATGGAAAAAACAGAGTCAGCTATGATAATCCCACCAACTTTGGTTTTAGCTGCTGATCTCTGCAGAGCAATAGCTGAGGCTAAGACCACCTGGTGATATAGCTTTTGCTCCTCGCACCAAAATATCTTGATACAAGAATAACTTTATTAAGCTTTTAAAAACCTGAAATCCCAAATGAAACTTGTAAATATAATTAGTCAGCGTGCCGGTAGTGAGGGGGTAGCATTTCCCTCACATTCCACAGATCGCGAGTTCGAATCTCGCTTAAGGTGAGTTACCCGGATGAGGTATTTGTCGCGGTTTTCCTTTATCCTGAGAATACAAATGTAGAGTGACTCTAGGCTCCACGAACCCAGATTTCATTTCAGCATAATTTCACGGATTCCATTCATCCGATATGATCAACCAAGTTAAAGAACGTTAAGAAAACAAAAACAACAACAAACAAACAAAAATAAATAAAAAAAAAAGAGCTAGCGAATCTCATTAGACTTTTCAATAAGCTTTCACCTTTTGTCAAAGTTATCCATTTTTACCCAATTAGTCAAGCCACTGCTTCAACACTCTAACGTCTACATGCGAAATCTTGAGCGAAAAGCTTCGGTTTTACCAAATGAGAGAAAATTTAGCTCTTTGATGAAGTATATTAGTTTCTAGAAATTCTGTTTTGATTATGCGTATATGGTCTCATCCCACACTTTTATTTTTAATATACACTATTAATGAGGCTCCATAGTTAAATTTAAATGATGCATGTAATTTAGGTGAAGCAAAGCGTGAATCTTCAAGTACATCTTTTCAGCTCTTTATTTCAACATCTTCTCCTTTTAATCATGTTTGTTCCACCAAATTCTTATTTAAAATAAATTTAACTTTAAAGAAAGCCTCAAATGGTATACATTTTAAACCGGTTTGCAGTTATTTAAAAGTGTTGGCTAGAGTATTTACAATTACCTGATTTCTATAGCTAAAGGCTGTGGTTTTAAGAAATTCAGTTACACAGGGAGGAAAGAATTTTAAGTTCGTTATTGGAATTATTCTAGTACAGTAGTTTTTTATCTTGGAAGGGGATTTATATTAGCATATCAAAGAAGGTTAGTTTATAAACAAAGGGCTCTATATAATTGATTACAACCGGTAATTATTAATGCACAATTTGATCTGCAATTTTGGAAACTATGTTATCTTAAGAAAAGAAAATGTGAAACTTTTTCACCGCTGCATTGCTTTAAAACAGACAACAATATAAATAAAGTAGCCTCATATGTTTTCATACAATATTGCCTATCTGCACTGGAGGACTGGCTTTTTTTTTTCTTTTTTATTTTTTAAGTGTTCTTAGAGAATAATTCCAATATTAATTGATTCCAGTAGATTTGGCTAACTGCACTTCTTCGTTACAAATTGCTCCAAACCGCTGCTTATTATTGCGTGTTTTACAGGAACGGAATTAATTACACAAATCAGTTTTTAATTTTCAGCAATATCTCAACCTACACTATGCACATTGTTAGAGGTGGCTTAAAAATCTTCAAGAAGACGATGGAACAACAGAAAGTAGACTTTGAATATGAAGTACTCGTACAAATATTATCCATGGCTCTTCCAAAAGTTCCAGTTTTGTTATTTTCTGCTCAGAACATGAAACTAATCTTTACTAAGTATCCATTTTTGTGACATAATCTGTCATCTGTATCTAAAAAGCAATTGTGACACTCTGTTCGTTAATTGCATTCCTGCAGCACACCTCTGTCCCTCATTACATTTATTCTCTCGCCAGATCAAGAGTGATGTTTATTTCTGAGTATAAACTTCGTGAACTGAAGCAAGTCTTATCTACCTCCTTGAAACCAAGGAATCTTATATAGCTGTACCTGCCACAGCCGCAGCAGGATTCGCTTTCGAAAAGGGATCGAAAGGCTTGGGTGCAGTGTGTATACTAGCGTTACTCTTCTATCCATAATGATTAAACAAATCACGAAGTTCTGCAATTACGTATAAAATATTTTATATACGTACGCAGATATATGTGAATAAAATTTGTACGTACATTTTAACCTTGGTAAAAACTGCTTAAAGTGAAGCATAGTTTATACAAGGGACTTCATAAAACTTTATAAT
>CM060900.1:294077235-294142235 GCA_030762935.1 Hymenopus coronatus
TTTTAACGTTATTTCCTTTGTTATTTTATCTATTTGTTATATATGGAGAGTTATGATTATTTTTACTCTAATTTGTGTTTCGTGTCAAAGCAATTTACTTATTTCTTGAGAGTCCGTCATATAATGACATGATATGTTTTATTTTTACATTAGTTCTATTTAAATTTTATTTTTATTTATCTTATTACTTTATTTATATTTATGTGCAGTTCGGTAGTATTTTTTTCTTCTAATATGTGTACTTTCTCTGGCAAACTTCATCCCGGTTTTGTAATTCTACAGGGAATAGTCGTTCCTAGCAGCGGACGACTTAAAAAAGGTATGCCTATAAGTTTGATTTTGCGGTTATAGGTGGGACTGTTTTATCGAAGAGCGCGAGGGCTCTATTGTGTAACTCAGTTTGGTCGTGCACTTCTGTAGATGTTGGATTATGAGCTGTGGCTCGAATCGCTTTGCCTGAACATTCAAAAGCTAGCTATTAATGAAGTGTTTTACTGCGCAAATTTTGAATTACTCGTGCAGAATGACAGCTGATGCCCTAATGGGTAGGTAACACATTATTTTGAGTGGTTTGTTTTAAAAGTTTTTCCCCGTTTTGTATAAATTGGTGCGCAGAGTTACTCAACAAATGAGGCGTAGGATATGTTGTAAAACATATCAAGATATTAATAGGTATTAAATTTCACATAAAACGCCAGGCTTTATCTCGTTTGAACACTGAACTGTGTTTAAGTTGCGGGTAGAGGTGGCACAGTTTAGCAGCGGCATACAACCTGACCAAATGGCGCCGACAAACTTTCAGAGGCTGTTAGAGGATATCTTTTCAGGAGTTAGGAATAAGGAGTTCATATCTCCGGCGGCTCCTTACGGAGTAATTACATTTCTTTTAGACTCTTGCTCGATTGGTTTTATATCTGTATGGCACTTAAAATACTCTACAACAGTCCACTTGTCTGCGGTATACACCGCTAAGTTGGTTGTCAACAAGCTGCTTCCAGTTGCCAGCCATATCTGTGCTGTAGAGGCGGTCAAAATCCCTGTCACTCTCGCTCGTTACTCGTAATCCACGCCACTTTTCGAGAAAGTGGCCTCGAGAATCTCGGTATCGAGAACTAGTGCTCACGGGCGAGGAGACTCGAGTATCCTCGTAACTACAGAAGCAGGTACATACATAATTAGTAGTATAAACCTGTTACGTAATAACTAAGTCTCGCATTTTTAGGTTTCAACCTTTTTTTCCCCCTTATAAGTAAGTTAGAAAGCTTCAAAGTACTTTTATGTTCCAAGCCGTTTGGATGCTAGTGTGTGAATCTTATTCAACCTAGAAAAAAAAACTTAATGGGACATTAGAACTTAAAATTCGCTACACTTAAGTTTTACTTTATTCTATTTTTTTAACATCGGTTGAATTTTTTCTTTAAATCACTTGAATTACAGTTTTTGTTTAACAATTTGTTTAATTTTGTTTTGAGTGTACTTGTGGGTTAACCAGGGAAAGAATTTATCACGATTTTTATCTTGGTATAGAAATTGCGTGTATGAAATATACGCCAGCGATATCTTGCAATGTTGAAAAATCTTTTTCTCCCTATAGAAATATATTAAAAAAGAACAGAAAATATGCAAATGTGGCTAGATGTGTACGGCAAAACTACTGAAATGGGAAGTTTGTTTTCAATGAGTGTCATATATTAAAAATAGACTAAACGTTTAGTTAATGTTTTCGAGCGCGAGTATACTGCGCAATAAATTACCTTTAATTAATGCAGATATTAGTAGCATGCTTCCGTGAAATAAAATACTTTTCATATTTTTATCTATATTATATTATAAAAGGCGTTTGTCGTTGACTTCCTTAAATAGGTAGGAAAATTATATAAACCTCTAAAAAAGACACAAAATCAAACATTGAACATTGTTAGAAGACTAAGAAAACTGTTTAAAAAGTTAAAGATTTAATAAAAAGCTAAAGCTACATTTATAAAAAGCTAAAAATCCGGTTCTAGTTATAACAGAAAATTATTCATTTAACAGTACATATACGAGGGTTGGAGCAAAAGTCATGCCAACTAGTTTTCTTCTTCTAGATATGTGAACGGATCACAAACGCGTATGTGTCGTATGGAAGTTCTGCAGGTATAGTGTGTATACAGAACAACAGATGGCTCTGTAATAGCTGGTAGTAGCGCAGCGAGGGCTGAGAAATCAGTCAGTTGATGCGAGTTGTGCGAGTTGAAAGAAATCCATGTTGCGCAGCGCGCTTACATTAAAATAGCCGTTCTCCGAGGAATAAATGCGATGGAATGTCACAGTGAATTAGAGGAAGCACATGGGAATAATGCCCTAAAATTCCGTACAGTAGCACAGTGGGTAGGAAGGTTTCAGCAAGGATGTGTGTCAACCAGTGATGAGCAATGTTCGGGACAACCTGTCAGTGTGCGGACCGACGTGACGCGTGCCGTCATCGAGAACCTCCTGGATTAAGACAGACGATGGACGCTACTTAAGTTTGAGAGGGCAAGTGGCAACGAGAAACGCACCGTTCATAGGATATTGCATAATGAGCTGCTGCTAAGCAAAATCGCATCGTGGTTGGAACCACATGCACTGGCGGAAGTTCAAAGGTGGGTGCACTATGCAATATGCTGCAAGCTGGCAACAGGAAGGCGATCAATTCTTGGCACGAATAATCGCCATCAATGAATTTTAGGCCAGGGCATACGAACCAGAACTGAAACGTCAGTCCGTGGAGTGCCGACTTGCTGTATCACCAAGGAGGCAGAAGTTCCGTCAGAATCCTTCCCCAGTCAAATTGATGGTGATCGCAGCGTATGCCATCAAGGGGTGCCATAATTTGCCACTTTGTTCCACGTGGCAGAACAGTGACCACAGAGTACTACAGGGACTTGCTGGTGCGACAGGTATGACTTGGCGTTCGGGAAAAACGTCCAGATCTTGTGGACAGAGCAATAAACCTACAAGACAAAGCAAAACCACATAAAATAGAGCGTGTAGGGCAGTTATGGCAAAGTTGGGGACGGGAAAAATTGGAGCACACACCGCACTCTCCCGGCATTTCGCGCTGTGACTTTGATCTTATTCGAAAGCTTAAGGAACCATTACGTTTGCAACACGAGAAGACATTGCTAATGCTGTGCGCGAACACATGACCCGATTCACACAGGGTGTGGCAAATGCTGCAGTAGGTGGTATTCAGCGCCTTCCAAATCGTTGGGAGCGTGTGGTGGCAGTAGCAGGGGACTATTTAGAGGGTCTTTAGGCCCAGGTTTGTCATGTCAACTGCATGTGTACTGTGTTGTCATTCTTTTGCACCGTGAAGGCCACATCGTCCTGTATACTACGTAATAAATCAGTGTGTTACGATATTAATTGTCCACACATGTAGTTAACATCTTTAGTCTGTATATGTCACATTTTCAGACGGACTGGTATCATTAAGAAAATAAATAGTTGCAATGAATTTTTCCTCAACACTGTATCTCAAATGCGTTTCCATTAAATGGTTTGAATCACCGACATTAATCGTTAATGACACCTATACTTTGTGTTACTAAGTATAAATATATTCAGATTACAATGGAAAATGGAATTACTTCTTGCAACATAAAAGTCGTAGGAGTAATAAATTACATACACATTATTTTAATAAAAGTGGACACAACGTATTCATATCTGCAGATTCTGTGGTATCATATTTCGTTTTTAACTCTATCCCTACTGTGGATTATGGAAATGTCATCTTTAACCTGTTAGGCGATTTAAAACTTAAACGACTTAAACAGATGAAATAATACAACTTGCAGCACTGATTATGCGACATTCCGCGTATTACACCGCAGTCTTGCTATCAGCGATACTCAGGAGTCTTGCCATAATCGACACTCTTGAGATTCCCGTATGCTCGCTGGTGAACCTCTCTCTATACATTCAGCTGCATCAACTGGCTGGAAGATAGCTATAAGAAGTGAAGCAGAACACCGAATTTGGAAGAGAATGCATTACAAGCGATTGGTGGCAACCCTCCAGTAGTAGTCAGCACGTTGAATTAGCTTTCAACACAATTCAATCAACTGTTTTTAAAATCTTAATGAACAACAATTACATCTGTATCATCTACAGAAGGTTCAGCCATTTCTGCCAGCGGATTTCCCTTTCGAGTGGTGCTAGCAAATTGGTTCCTATTGCAATGTTCAGAAAAGCACAGTTTTGCTGTTTTGGCGTTCCTTACAGACAAGGGCAAGCAAACAAAGAAAGGACGTGTTCAAAAGTAGGAATAGCTATGTGGATTACATATATCAACATGTACGGGCTGGGCTGTCTTTATACACTCTTTGGGTATTCCTTTCAGCTGTAAAATGTTTAATATCTAGTTACTGATTCATTGAGGCAGTTCAAGCGACTTAACTTAAACTTTAATATATAAAATGACAACACAAAAGACATCGTGATAATTAGATATAGTTAATTTAAGTGCTGAATGCACCGACACACAAAAATAAGATATACTAATATAGAGATAAGTCCCTCAGCCAATTCTTGTAATACTGGACATTTGTCCCAGTATTTGCTTTCAAACCGACGGTTTATTAGTAGACACCATTTTGGTGCTTCAATATATTTAATTTCCGTAGCTTCAAATTTACAGCTGTAGAATCGACCAACATTGGCCTTGATACACGTATGTGGGTTTGTCTTGTACACTTCATGCTTTAAGTTACCTCAGAGATTGAAGTCGAAGGGGGTAAGGTCGATGGACCGAGGGAAAATACTATCTTTATCTATCTGTCCTGAAACACACGTTCAGTTGTTCTCATTGAAAGAGTGGCTATATGAGCTAATCCTGGTTGAAAAATGGCAAAATTACGCTCCCCGTTCATTAATTCTCTACGAAAAGGGGGCAAAATTGTATTCACCTAAGTATGGCGTAAACTGTTGGCACGAAAAATTTGGGCCTATAGCTTCCTCCGCTAATGACGCATTATACTCTAATTTTCCTGTCATGAAGGAGTAGTGTTTCCCAGAGCTCCAACAACGATTATTTTGTGTACACACATATCCATGAAGGTGGGGCAAAGTCTCATCCGTGAAAAATATGAAATGCGGGTCATCTCGCCATTGTGCACACTATTAAATGCGAATCATAAATAAACATACGCGATGCAGTAGAAAACAAATGCTGAGCTATAATGGTATTTTTCACTAAGTACAAGACAACCTAATAAAGCTCAGTGGTAATAATTCAACCACACGATACCACCATCAACTACATAGTGCGCTTCCAGAGCAGAGAAAAAGAAGTGGCTTTGTGTACAGCATCTGCGTGTTATCATGTTTTCGTGTGCGCAGTGGAATGACACCACGCACCGGTTCGGATGTATTGTGTACAAATTTAGCTTAAGTTAAGTTAAATTAAAGCTTCATCAGCTTTTTCTGTATCGTCACTGACATAGGCTAATAATGTTTGCTACATCTGCTTCATTGACTAATATTAATCCATTGAAAACAAAATTCAAGCGCAACTAATATTTAAACCGGTGGCACACCACACCATATTTGTTGTCACCCATATAGCTCCGTCTCGAACATTATCTTCAATTGACTGTCACCAAATATGAAGCTGTCATAAGTAGAACCTAGCTAGCATGCAACACTATTAATAACACAGTGTCACAAGTTTAAACATTTTGTTGCGTCCTTTAGATGATTTTAGCTAATTGAGGTATGTTGAATTCAATTCCGAAAACCAAACTTTTTTTATCACGAGTCCATTGTTTCTATGCTGAGATTCAAAATTGTCTATTACCAACCATTTTTAATCGCACAAGTTAATTATAATAGAGTGATAACAATAGCCAAAAACAACAAATGGAGGTGTCTTTATTGATTGTTTTCGCTTATGGTTAGCTTCTGGGCTATCACTGATAGTTGGCCAGTATATTCATCAAGCACACTTTGTAAGTTATAAAGGTTATTTCTGGCGCACTTTTCCGTAATAATTAGAGCATAATTAAATAATTTGCATAATTAGTTCATTTGCAAATCAAAAAACTTCCATATAAAATGTTTGAACAATAGCTAGGACAATTTATATGCATATCTGACAGCTATCAATCATTCAAGCATATTAATGTACCCGCGGACCACAGCCCCTGCGCACCACGTCTCTCGTGAAAAAACCCAGCGAATCGTCAATTATTGAAGTACATGACACTATGAATGATCATTTCCAATTAAACTTTAATGGGGATTCTAATTATGTAATCCAGTTTTGCCTATCATTGCACAATAAAAACTTTATATATTACCATAATTGAATATTTACTATAATTAATTTATTGATGAATGAATAGGCATTTCAGGGTATAAGACCACAAGATGACATCATACCTTAACTGTTTAGACATGAAGATATTTAGAAGTATTTAATACCAACAATTAATAATACAAAAACCAAATTTCAGCGTTTTATTTAGTGAAGTCCACTCAATAGTTGCCGAAATCGCACAAGAGAATATAAGCGGAACATGTCTTCAAATATCTTACACCGTAAGTGTTTTAATGCAACTTATAACTAATAAAAGAGGTACAAATCTCAGAGAAACGCAGAGGAGAGTATAAGCTCGGAAAAAAGACTTGTTGATGGGGTGCATTCATCCAATACTTTGAGAACGAAATGTACATAAATCACCAGTATGAAAAAAAAAATACAAATGCAATGCCATAGCGCTACGATGAAAAAACATCGCACTAGCGGGAATCCAACCCTGGTCATCTGAGCATACATACACATACACAGACAGATACATACATTCATATCTATATATTTATAAAAACTATTTGCCGAAATGTTTTTACGCGTATCACTTCCGAATGACTGCATCAAATTGAACAATTCTTTTTTTTTTTTTTTTTTTTTTTTTTTTTTTTTGTGTTCGTTATTGTAACAAGGTTTGTGGAAAAAGGACCGTTTGTAAATAGTACGAAAAAGTATTTAAAATCTCTAAATAGGAATAAAAACAGTGCCAAGCTGACGCATTTCAGTTCATAGCCTCTAGATGGCAGGGTTATCACGGTTATTTGTTGCTAAATGTTCGTAGTACTGCTATATTTCTCCCTCCCCATTCAATGTTAAGCTAACGAACCAGTTCATCGACACATTGACGAAACGCAACAGAGAAATTCAAATACATTTTTGTATATTAACTGTCCTTTCCTCACTTCAGTCGTTTCAAATAAAAGATAAAAGAAGCTTCCTAACGATGAACACTTAGAGTAAGTACTTATTTATTTTCCGATAGATAACGATAGTAGTATTTTCCTTTCCATCCAATGTTAAGGTAACGCAACAGTTTTTGAGGTGACACAACGCTGCAATGAAATTCAAATACATTTTTATGTATTAGCTGTTCTTTCCTTACTCCTATCGTTTAAAAAAAGCAACTTTCCTGGCGACAAATACCTAAAATACGTTCTTAGTATTTGCCACCAGATGGCCGTAGTACCAACTACACTATTTTTCTTTTTCAATGCTAAGGGAATGCACCCGATTATGGAGACAATGGTGCAAGATAACTGTGAAAAACATATATTTCTTATGTATTATTTATCGTTCCCTTGGACACATTATTTAAATAAGGAAATAAGTATATATTTGTTGTAATTCTTTAAAATGAACAAGTTATAAATACTGCACATTACCATTAACCCTTCTTGGAATCTGAAAATAATTGGCTAAATTTTAGGTTCAGCTTCCTATTGCGGATGTTGATTATTTGGCGTTATGTGATACATGAGCTAGCTAAAGAGCATGAAAATACTCGCGTCATCATCACACTACCATTGCTGTGCTGTTAATACATTTGATCATGTTATATTTTGGGTTAAATGGAGAAATTTGATACACAAGCTACCATCAAATAAAAACTTTACAATTGCCCAACCAGATCTACCTGCTCTTGTTACGCCATTGTTAGCCTTAGAAATTGCTGTTTTGGCATGGAAGAAAGTAAAGAAAGAGGTGGAAAACATTAGGAGTAAAGAAAAGAAAGAGATTCGGGAAAAGCATGAAAGTTACTTTGTGACCTTCATTACGTATGCCAGCGTATATCCGATCACTATGGATGCGCTGCCCTTATTGTTATTATGCCAACGACATCTTGGTTGCCCACGCTGTTAACTGCATATATCATCCTTTCCACATTACCTTTTGGGTGCTCATACTTCAGCCTTTTCGCAATACCAACTATATGTGCTACATTGCGCACATCATTGCGCTTCATTGTGCTTTTCAGATGCAAATGCATTATTAGACATTGACACTGTGAAAGCTTCTGCTGACACTTCCACTGGAATCATTTCGTTTCTATCAAATCGTTGACACTTCACAACGTCAAAGGAAGAATTAGTATCGAAAGTGTTTGCAAATATTGGTGCAAATTACAAAAGCTATGCTTGATTTAGCGAACGAGCCATTTTAGCAGCAAGTTGTAGATTTAGAAGATTGGAATGTAAACATTCAGGTTAAAATTGATGGACAAATGCATATATTTAAGTCGATCAATTCCATACCAATGCAAATGAAGTCAATTTTCGAACTAAATTCATGCGATTTCCTAGGATTCCCGTCACAAAATTTACAGCTCAAGGTTGACTCGGTGATAATTTTACTACGCAATATCAATCAGCGGAAATTATGTCGCGGAACAAAATTCACTATTAAAAAAGTTATGAACATTTTGATTTAAATTACTATAACATAGAACAATGCAAAGGTGAGGATATACTTATTCGAATAATACCACTAATGTCAACCGACTTTCCCTTTGAATTTACGCACGTCTTGCATTGGCAATGACAACATATCCCAAGATCAATCGTTAGAAGTGTGTGTGTGTGTAATATACCTTGAATTCTGTTTTTTATGTTCTAGGTTGCGTGCTCAAGAGTCGGCAAACTATCGGCGCTATTTTTTTCTCTCCGGAAGGAAAATTGTACATTACAAGGCGTTACAATAAAGTGTTCTCAAATAATACATTTTAGTTATATTTCATTGCGTGTTCGTACTGTAAACGGAAGAATTGTGGCACACACTGGATCTGCGAAACCTGCATGATACACTTTAAAATTGAAGAAATGTACAAGAAACACCAGCTGAGATGTTCCAAGGCACAAATTCTAAACATGCCTACAAACGACGATGACACCCGGTTTTGATCCTATTCAAAGGGTACGCCTGTAAACTTTCTAATCTACGCTGACATTGTCAGTGCGCTAGCAAAGCTCCACTCTTGTGAGCCCTCAACTAATGAGAGCTGGACCCGAGCTATGCACCATCATAATGCGTTTTCTTTATCGCTCAAGCTACTATGCCGTTATGAGAATATGCTATCTAAATTCATGCTATTCAGCGGTCCTGATGCTATCTTCCATTTTTTTATCGAACTTAAAGTGATAGCCCACATGGTTATATCGTATTACAGCAACATAGAGGAATTTAATTTGCCAGCTCAGGATTGGGCTGATTTTCAAAGCGCTCGTCATTGTCACATTTGTAGGAAGGGGTTTGAGGAACATGATCTGAAAGTTAGGGACCACAATCATTCAACAGGGGCCCTCCTTGGCGCCACTCATTCTGCCTGCAATTTAAATAGAGTGGTACCGAATTTCAAACCAAGCTTTTTTCATTTTCTAAGCAATTATGACAGCTAGTTTTTAATAGAGCACCTGTCATAAAATTATAATCCGATTTCATGTATCGCAACAACTTCAGGGCGGTATATATCGTTTTCAAAGCGATAGAGGTTTCTAGTTAGCTTCAGGTTTCTAGACGATAATCTATCTAGCCTAGCCAACATGCTTGAAAAGGAAGAATTCCGGATAACTAATGCACAGTATAAAGAATATGAACACCAAGAGCTCATAAGAACAAAAGGGGTATTTCAATATTCAATGTTGACAATGAAGAGAAACTGCAAGAAATACAACTACCTGATCTTGAGCAGTTTGGTAGTATATCTCAAGCGGAGTATCAACATGCCCAAAATGTTTGAAAATCATTCAAAATTAAGAATCTAGGTCAATTTAGCGATCTATACCTGAATAGAGACACATTATTGCTAGCTGATGTCTTTGAGAAGTTCTGGGACCTCTATCTGCAAGTATACAATTTAGATCCCTGCGGGTATTATACCTTACCAATTACTGCCTTCGATGCCATGCTTAGGATGACTAAGGCAAAGCTTGACCTCAATTCTGACCAACAAATGTCGGAATTTTTGGGGGGCAGTTAAAGGCGAAATGTGTAGTGTATCAAAGAGAAACACAAATGCTCTAAAATATATATCATAAATACATACCAGACAAACAGCCTGAAGAAAAGCCTGTATATGCCTCCTATTGGGATTTGAATAATTTATACGGAAGTTCACTGACTAACCACCTTCCTAAGGGAAACCTAAGGTGGCTCACCAAAGATGAAATCTGTATGATTGATTTCGCCCTGGATATGTGCTTGAAGTAGATTTGGAGTATCATAATCATATCTATGACGAAAACAATGAGCAAAAAGAAGTTCTCATAAATAAGCCTGTTGACATAGGGAAGGCAATTTTGCATGTTTCAAAATTGATAATGTACGCGTTTTTCTACAGAGTCATGAAACTAAATTTAAAAAATCTAGTCCTGGCCTACATGGATACCGACTCCTTCATATTTGAACCATCAACAGATATCTGAGAATTTATGAAGCGGTATTCACATCTTTTCGACACATTACATTTTGCAGTAGACAACCCATATGGAATAATACCACAGAATAAGAAAGTGATAGAGGTATTTGAAGATGGGCTTGGAAGTATGCTTCTGTATGAAAAGTCGGCCTCAGGTCTAAACTCTATAGTTATGGACAGGCACTAAAAACAGGCCAAAGGAATAAACAGAACTGGAATGATAAATATAAATTTTGATTAGTATTTTGAATGTCTAAATGAAATTAGAAAGAATATTTTGGTAAAGCAAATTACATTTCGGAGCTACATGCATTCAATTCGTTCAATATACTAGAATAAAGGTTTCTCCATGGCAGAAACGACAAAAGCAAATCGATTAAAGGTTCTGATTACACTCTTGCCTGGAGTCATCATTCACTGGCTATGGCTGACACTTAGCATCGAAAATGCTCTCTCTGACACCTGCATTGTCTTGTATGTATGCTAATAAATATGTAAATATTAATATATGAATTTATTCTTGTATATTTGATTAAATGTTGTATCAATATACCTTCTGTCAAGAAAGTACTGGGAATTAGCATTTAAAAATCCTGTTTAAAAGGGGATTCGAAATTATTGTTGTCGCTAAATTGGTAAAACGTTCCTCTATACCGACGTGGAGTTTGATCGTCATCTGTCATCTAGTTTGTTTACAGTACGCCATTTTGAAAGTTCATCTCAAAGGTAATTTACGATTTTACGATAAATACAAATATTGAACAAAGAATCTCTCTCAAATTTTGAATTGCAAATGGTATTTCGTGTGCCGAGTCGTTTAAATAATTACAGCGGGCTTACGGTGAATCGACTTTATCAAAAACACGTGCATCTGAGAGGTGCAGTGCATTCAAAAGTGGTCGAGATATAGTGGAAGATTTGCCTCGCTCCGGTCGGCCATCAATGGTTTCAACTGAACTGAACATCGCCAAAGTGAAGAAAATGGTCTCTGAAAATCGTCATTTAGGTCTGAGAGAGATTGCCGCTGAACTTTCTGTGTCTCACGAATCGATTCGTACCATTTGAAAGGATTGTTTGGGCATTACACGCGTTGCAACTCTGTTAGTTCCCAAAGACATTAATTTTGTACAACAACTCAATCGCGTAAGGATTGCTGTAGACATGCTAGAACGAGCTAGTTCCGACCCCACATTGTAACCGGTGATGAGACATGCGTTTACAGTTTGACTCTCAAACCAGTCAACAAGCTTTCGAATGGCGCCTTCCAACTGAACCGAAACCTAAAGTGTAACGTCAAACTCGATCAAAACTGAAGGTCATGTTGACAGTTTTTTTCGATTATCATGGTGTCGTGCACTGAGAATTCTTGGCAGAAGGTCAGAGTGTAAATAAAGACTATTATCTGTGCCTTATGCGGCCTTTGAGGGAACAAATACGGCTAAATAGGCCAGATTTGTGGAACGATAGCTCATGGATTGATCACCGCGATAACAGCAGTTCACAAGGCTATTATTGTGAACGAATTTCTGGCCAAAACCTCATCAAATTTCATCGAACAACCACCGTATTCACCTGATCTGGCTCCTGCTGATTTCCTTCTCTTTCCAAAACTCAAGTTACCTTTTCGAGGCACCTGTTTTCAGTCAATAGAAACATAAAGGAATATTCGCTGCGACAATTGACATTGATTCCTAAAAGTGCCTAAAAAATATGTTTGGATGATTGAACTATTCGTTGGCATAAATTAATAATTTCATATGGGGCCTACTTTGAAGGCCATAAAATAAAATTCGATGAATAATTCATTTTTAGTGTTTTATTGGCAAATTCCTGCAACTTTCTTGACATAGTAGTACATATTACTTCCATATTATATTCAAAGCCTAAAAATTAAATATAATATGCATAAGCGTTCTTGTGTCCATATTGTTTGATTTTAACTTATGAATTATTTAATGTTTGTAAACGAAATGTTAAGGGAAAAGGCAACTAAGGGATGTTTTTCACACCAAAAACACCTTAGATGAAAGTCAAATATTTCTAGATTTCTATTCTTTTGCAATATATCGGACCAGTAAATCCACTGCGGTTTAGGGAAACAGTATCAGTTTACAAGAATCCTATTTTCTTTTATGCGCAAAACTTTCTCAATTATGTAGGTATGTGCCAGGATAAAGTGTGGATTTAAGTTCGTGACCATAGAAAGCTCCTTTAACCTCCTCTCCATTATTATCTTCTAGAATGTATGTAGTAGGTTTGGTTCTTTACACTAAATATTTCAACACTCCAATTAGCTTAGTATCCCTTCTCAAAAAGTCCTGCATGTTTAGGTATCCTCACATAGTCACCAACTTTAGACTTTTTTGCACTCCTCTTCTCTGTTCAATGACGGTCATAGTTGTATACTGAAAGAAGAAAGCTGTTCTCCTTCACTTCATAAGGCTTCATTCGTATAGTTAAATGGTAACAACGGTTGTACATTGAGATGATTCGAGGTTGAAGATCTAGCCACTAGCATGATTTTTGGACGAAAAATTCCCGATACATCATATTCTTCCATGTTGTTATTAGGCGTTCCACGGCAGCAGCATTCATGTTTCTATAGGTGCTGTAGTGATTAATGTAGTTGGTCTTCATCAGACTTCCCGTTATCACTTTGTATATTCCGAGGTGATCTCTGCATCTCATGTAAAATCTCTTCCATAATGTTTGAAACTTGAATGCCAGACTTATCCTTTAATGCTCTTGCATATGTCATTTTGGAGTAGAATTTGACGCCAATAAGTATGTGCTTGAAGTTTTTGTTCAGTTTAGCATGGGGGATCATTTCAACCATGTGAATCTGTACAAGATCGTCTATGCCTTTGCTGACAATCTTTCTACGCAAGAAATTTCTTCTGTCAGGTGCATGAAGCTCTGCTGCTACATTTTTTGCGCCTCTGTCATGCTATGACCTTAGAAGACTTTAGTTCTTGAAATATTTCGTTGATTTCCTGGTTGTGATTGTTATTTCCAGGGTCTGTGGTTGTAATGTGTAGTCTCAGTCGATTCACTACTGTATTTGGGTCGTTCCCATAAATGTAATCTTGCCTTCTCTCAGGATGGTGTTCTTTCCATTCCAATTCCAATCCTTTTTGCTTATTGAGTAGTGGGCTTATAATGTTTTTATACTTGTAAGCTTTCCTTTGTCTCATCCGTCCTTGCCTGGCAAACTTTTGTGGCTGCATTTCTGGTGATTCTAAAATCGTTCAAAAGCTTCCACATCCTGCTCGATGTAGACGTGTATTTCAAAAAATTTCTTAAAGATGAGCTCGCTCAATGCTGCTGTAGCGTTTCATTTTCCTGTCCTACTCTAATTGGCTTATTTATGAACTCAATCATTTTGCTTCCTAGCATGTACCTTCCATCCCCGTATCGCACTCCGTATAGTGAATCTATTTCATTCTTGTCTTTCTTTCGAACTTTTTTCAGGTAGCTATAAATGTGCCTGTCTTTAGCCGATATAGAAAGAAGGGGCTTCTTCTTATTCTGGAAATTTAGTGTATCTCGAAGCGGTTCTGTTACAAGTTGAAGAGATTCACTCATAACCCTCTGAGTTTCGAAACTCTGTATTATCCACCCAACATAAGAAGGCAAGCGGGGCCTGAGGGGTGAGCGAGCGAGGGGGGGGGCTTGAACTGTTATCTGGTCACGTACTAGTGGTCTGTTTATGTTTACTGCATGTGTATAAGAACCAACCTACTGCTGCCAGATGCAATGCCCGTTTCAGTAACTGCAGTGATATATTATGCATTATTTGGCTCTCGCTGCTAACACGTGCTACGGCATATACTACAGTTATATAATATATTGTTATTTTTATTCTTGGTTTAATATTTCAATATTTAAATGCAGAGAGCGGCGGAAACAGCAGCGAAGATGAGGACTTCTCTGCCTCGGATCTTGCACGACAACTGGACTTCTAGCTAAGTGTGAGTTGTGTGACAACGCTGTGTACTTTAGATGAACCTAATGTCCTTGTCATATCCAGATGTCGAGCATAAACAGCAAGTGTTTACAGAAGTGCTTACGTTACGTATTCCTTCCTCTACCTTGCCTTCTTGTGTTGGGTTACCTTGAGCTCTAGTAGCTTTTCCCTGACTGATTTTGTGTAATTAGCTATAGATTCTTTAAGACTTTTACTTTGGCTATCCATCTTGAAGTGAAATGATTTATCCAACTGTCTTCTATTTATAATTTGCTTTGTCTAATCAGATCATGTCAATTATATGCAATTTTAAGAATTTTATTTAGAATTTGATCATCTTTGGCCCTTGTGGTATAAGCAGTGAATGTTATGGCGTCACCTACCTTAATTAATGAAGGATAACTCTTAATTTTATTATTATTTATTTCAGTTATCCTAATTGTCTGAGGTAGAGCAGGCGGATGTGATAAAGCATTATGTTCAATCAGTTCCCCATCTACAGGAAATGTATAGGAATCGAAACCCGACGCTAACACATATCTTAGCCAACCACCTTTGTATGGTTTTGTTTGTAGTGAAACGATTAGGTTGCCCCGTATTTTTTCTAGTAAAGCATTTATGACACTGACTTGGGTTTTAAGAATGCAGATATTATTCATTGATGGGGTTAGGTGTTTATCCATAAAGCGTTGTCTATTTCCTATAGCCCCCAGATATTTGCCTGCAGTTGCAACAATATCTTTATTTGCGGCACCTAGAGATGTGTTTAAGCTTGTTTGTGCTTCATTTTGTTTCCTTGTGATGAGATGTCTAACATATTTCTTATTTGCTACATCACCACCGTGTACAGGCTCTCCTGCTTCCGTTATTCTTCTCTTTTTAAATGAAAAATCGCCATTAGAATCATTAACGAAGCTTTTGAATTGATGCACTCTGTCATAAATTTCCTCTTGGAAACTTCAGTATCATTTTCAGGAGGTAACAAGTCTTCCAGTCGTATAGTATCCAGTATGATATTGTTTTTAGCATCCCTCTTCAAGGCATTTGTAGGAAGGTATGACATTAGACCGTCATACTGAGTTTCTAGAAATTTTGAATGTGATTACTAAGCATAACTTCAAACTCTCTCATTCGTTGATATGTTTTTTGTTTTTTTTCCCAGCACACTCTTGCAAACGTTTCTCTATAGATGTCCAAAGCGCATCAATGTAGCTCTTAGTTTCTACATCACTCTCACTTTCAGGATCTTCAACAGTGCATAATCTCCTTTTCTTGAATTGGCGTTACCTCTTCCGTCTCTGCTTATGATAAAGTGATTAAAAAGAGTTTAACAGAGATGTCTTTCTGCAATCCGAACCTGTCAATACTCATTCTGAGCTATGAATGATAGGATTCTTTCTTATCTATATTAATATGTACATCAAACTTGTTTTTAAACCGACCGTCTTTCATGGGGAATTCCGGAACTTTAAGTACTAAGGACCTTCCTTCTGATGAACTCTCTCAAACACATTTGCAAAAATTTTGAAATTTTTTTAATGTCATATCGGTGTTTACATAGTCTTCATATATATGCTGCATGCTTCAAGTTTAAAATCGCCCTCCGTGGTGTAGTACATACCATGCTAACTTCATATACCCAAACTCCGTGGAGGGCGATGGATTTTTTCGGGCGCAAAAATCCTTAGCATGGTTTCCTTCGGAAGGGAAATAAAGCCGCTTGTCCCATGTGGTAGATTTACGGCACGTAAAAGAACTTCAAGCCTGATAGAGAGGCCTCTGAGCAAAATTAAGCGATATTTCACGCCCAATATAGAATGGGACGCTAAGTACCACAGAAGTTAAAGAGCGTCCATAAATATCACGCCATTTAGATTTTATTTTCAAGTTTAAATTGCCTGTCAGAAGAGGACGATAAAAGTTTCGGTACTTTGGCATAGGATGGTGCTAAATATAAGGAGTCTACATTTCGATGTCTACACATGTTATAAAATGACGCAATCTCTCCCTGATTTTCAGTTATGACGTCATCAAATATAAAAATGGAATTTCCCTTAACTTCTGATGAATGTAGGTCACTTTTTCCATGTTCAAATGTATTCACTTCTATGCTTTCAATGCTTTCCAGTAGTTTAATCAGATACTGATACTTTGGCTGATAGGGAGACTTTGAGTGATGTACAAGTTTTCAAAACGCCAACCATTCTAGTGTAGAATCATATTGAGTAATACATTCGTCTTTTCTGCATTTCCTAATATAATAGCTCTAACGTTACATGCAAACAACTGATAATCACATCTTAGATCACTTTCAAAATCTGGAACTTGTATCTATGGAGAGCACCGTTGCTTTATAAGCTCCATCTCATAAACTAAACTATAAATTGAATAGTCAATGAGTATATACCCCTTCTACCCGTCAAATGAATTTCGCTATAACTTCTCTTGTATAAAAGGATGTGCCAATGGGAAATGAGATTAGTATACAAGGAGAGCTAGAAGTGCTAAGATCAAAACAGGATCTGGTATCATTAATAAATTCATCAATTTCATACCATTTGAAACACATTTACCGGGTTATAGATATTGCAGTCCTGGAACAAATCGGGAAAAACGTCTAAAGATAGGAGATCCGGGTAATAATCCGTTATATGTAGCCTGCAAACTTCACGATATGGCCTACCCTGAGCTGAAAGAAGCCGTTTCAACAAATATTGCAGATAAGATATTCGCGGAGAAGGCTTGGAGCAGAGTTCAATCATCTCATTCGAGCATAGGAGAAAAGTTAAATGCAAGACTTGTAACTAAGGTTATGAAAGGAAAAGTTTCACTTGCTGCTGGCTATAAGAAGAAGAAGAAGCAGAAGAAAAAGAAGAGGAAGAAGAACAACGATGGATTTTTATCGCTGATTCCTATTAACGCTGCATTGGGAGCTGCTTCAGGAGTTGTATCCCAAATTGCATCGGCAGTGAATAAAAAAAATGCTGCAGACCGTCAAATTGCATAAATGACAAGACCTAACAAAGCTATGGAAGCAAATGGAAAATGTCTTCCCAAGAAAGAGAGTAGAGAAGGTTTATTGCCAACGCAGTCTCTGGCTATCGCTTCTAAAATTGACAGAAGCTTATAAAGAAATAATGATGTTAAAGGAAACGGCCTAAGTCAGGAAAGAGGAGGAATAGCAAGAGCAGCAAAAATGAGTACAAAAATTGAGGTAGAGGTTTGTACTTTTACGCGAAAAAGTCTTGAGCAAAATATAGAGATGTATGCTGAACGCTTGAAGTTCCCTCATTTTAGAGGTGTGTATATATGATAAATACTCTTCCTTAAAACACCAATTTAAATGAGAGGATTATTGTGAATTTGGATTCAACTCATAATGAGGGCACTCATTGGGTTGCTGTAAAAAAGGTTGGATAGACAGCACAGAGAGATGCCTCAGAGGAATAAACATAATGTATAATAGGAATTGGTTTCAGGTTCTTAGCTCAGTCATCTTCGGATACTTGGGCTTGCAATTTCTTTCACAAATACTATTGCTGCTAGAGGCACCGATTCAGTGCTAACAACATATCTAATACGTCATCTGCAGCTCGATCCTGAAGGATATTATGAGATTGCCCTTTTGAACCTTGACACCTACTATTCCGTTCCAATCGTTGGCGATGGTAATAATCGTTTTCATTGCATTTTAAACAATGTGCTAAACATAATCGAAATTCCTTCTGAAACATATGAGATTGCTGATATTAATACATTCCTGGGATTAAACTAGGATAGGAAAGTAATGTCTTCTTTATTAGACCAAATAATAATATCATGAAGGCCGAAGTGAAAAGCCCCTCCACAGTGAATTTTTGAAATAAGCATTCTATTGGCTCGCTTTAAGCTTATCAGATACTAAAGTTATTCCTCCTGAAAAGATGGTTGAATCCGATTTCCTCGTTACCGTATTTATGGTCAGCATCATTCGAGTCGAGTGCAGTTTTGCAACAGGCGCCTTCATTAATTGTAGGAGCGGACACTCGGTGTACGAGTTCTTTCCTTCTGTTACACCCTGATATCATATTTCTCAGGAGCCATCTAATCCAATATACCTGCCAATCATCAGTTCAAACTTTATTGATCTTGGAGTCGTCGATCAAGACGGAGACCTCATCAACTTTAGGAACGAGGATATGAGCATAAGGCCTCATCTCCGTCCAAGTGGTAATCGATTTTAATAGCCGTCATCAAATATATAATAAGCACGGAATTCATCATACACAACGTATTCCTCCCACAACCATCAGACTGCTAACATCGAGCAATCGAAAGTTCCTTGAAAAATTGGAATATATAACCTTAAGTTGGATATCTTCAATGTGAGTGACACGCCTATCTTTGACGACAAGCTTACCAAAGAAGAGGAGCATGTGTTTCTACCGTATAATTCATCGCCTCTTGCTGCTAATGATGAGCTAAATATCCCTTGCCAAGCAGAAGATGTATATACATTGCCTAGCAAGAGTTTTCTCTACTTTGAAGGATCGATTGCTGAATCTGATGGAAATGTTACTACTGCAGGACTTAGCAATAATGATATTGTATTCATGTTTGTAGAAATTCGACTGGATATGATTGGTTAGACTATATATATCATCAGAAATCCTTGTTTTTCAACAACGATGTGCAACTATGCAACTCTCAAATCCATGGAATCAAGACGGTTGCTAAATTCTGAAGGGGCTTACCCTGGGAATGATGTTGAATAGTGCACCCTGCAAGCGGAATGTTCAATGGCATAGTTCCGCTATTGATGCTCCTGGATTTGCTGATGATCACAAGGAACTAATCTTGAATAGCAGGTTTGAGCTGGTGCTGTTTCGTAGCAATGATTTTAGAAACTGTATTGTAGCTCCTACTGGAGCAGAGGATGCAGTTGATAACCTAACACACATCGGATGGAGAATTGCGACGTTCTGATAGGGAAAAGTGAAATTTCTCAAGATAGCTAGGCAGTTAGGACCCTATACATCGCTTTTCGAACAATGGATCTTCATACGCAACCTGCTGTTCTTCAAACAAAATCATTTACATGGAACGTTGCGACAACATCCAAACCTCAGAAGCCTAGGTTTATTATAGTAGGAGCTCAAGCGTCCAGAATAAAGAATGCAAAAAATAACAGCTTCCAGTTTGATCATTGTAATATGAATAATCTGAGGCTTTATCTCAATCGGCGAATGTTTTCCTTGTTATGACGTGAATTTGGACCTTGGTAACTCTAGATTCGCTTATCTGTATGAAGTGTACTCTAGGTTTCAGAGTACAATTAAGAGAGATATCCCTTATTGCAGAGAAAAGATTTTCTCGCATATGCTCCGTTATTCATTATCGACTGCTCTCACCTACCGGAGGAGACAGTCTACGGAGCTGTAAATATTACACTCGAGATTAAGTGAGTGCTAATATCACCCCCCGCCTTCAGACTTCTTTATATTGCCTGATTATTCATGATAACGTATTTACCTACAAACCCTTAACACATGTAATGCCATCTTTGATTTAGTGGTATAAATTATAAGGAATTGGACCTGGAAATTTTGTAAGGTTCTCTTTTGTGAAATAAAAAAACACAATTATGAAAATGTATGTTCATATATTTTCATTTTTTGAGTGATTCCAGTACATATCTTATCCATTTCCTTGTTCCTACATAGGGTTCATTATTTACACTAGACAAATTGCGTAAATTCCTCTCTATAAATGAACAGGTTCTTTTTAGACCATTTATGTGTTCGTTTTTTAGAAATACCTTACCATCATTTAGAGATATATTGAAAAGTCTAATGCACTCATTTTCCATAGTTGCAATAACATTATATGAGAACACTATACTTTCATGTATTCTCGATACGTGCACTTTTGTCCTTTGGTGAAGTGGTCAAATTCTGAGAGTTTTAGTAAAATATCTCCGAGTCTGGCGGAGTCATATACACAAATATATCATTGTCACTTATAGTGAAAAGCACTGCAATGTTGTAATTAGGTCCTTCACTCGCCCTATCCACTTTAGAGATTGAGACGTCTTGGAATATGTTTCAATGTTTGAGGTACGTCCAGAAAGTAAGTTCCGTTTGGTAATAAAATTAAATTGTGTGCAGATACAGAATAAATATATATTGCACAAAATTCTACAGCTCTTAAACTACTTTTCCATATGACTGCCGAAATTTTGCAGCCATTTATCATAGCGTGGCACAAGTTTTTGTATACCTTCTCCATAGAAGTTTGCCGCTTGTGTCTTCAAAAAGTTGGAAACATTTTCTTTCAGCTCTACATCATTGTTGAAGTGTTAACCGCCAAGGAAAGACTTGAGATGTAAGAACAGATGAAAGTCGCTAGGAGCAAGTCTGGGCTGTACGGAGGATGGTCAAACACGTCACAGCCAAATCACTGTAGGAGGTTTTTCGTCACATTTGCAGTGTGTGGTCGTGCTTGTGAAGAAAAACAACACCTTTTGACAGCAATCCTCGGCGCTTATTCTGTATTGCGCGGCGCAGTTTCCTAAGTGTCTCGCAATAAACATCTGCTTTGATTGTTTGATCACGCGGTAAGAAATCAACGAGTGGCTTTCCAGTCCCAGAACACTGTGCACATCATTTTTCGAGGTGTCAAGATCTGTTTCGGCTTAACCTTTGCTGGGGATGAAGTGTGCCTCCATTCCCTTGATTGCCGCTTACTTTCAGGGGTGTCGTAAGAAACCCAAGTCTGAGCTCCTATGACTATCTGTGTCAAAAAATCTTCGCCGTCTTCATCACAACGTGTTAAAAACTGAAGTGCACTACCCATTCGTTTTGTTTTGTGTTGCTCAGTAAGAACCTTTGGCACCCAACGTGAGCAGAGTTTACGAAATTTCAGTTTTTCGGTAACAATTTCATGAATTAGTGATCGTGAGCTTTGGGGCAATTTCATAGCGAGAGCACTAATTGTAAACTTGCGGTTTTGCTGGATCTTGTCAGCAATCGCGTGAACCAGCTCTTCTGTAACAAAAGATGGACACCCACTTCGTTCTTCATCATGCACTTCACTACGTCCTTCATTGAACTGTCGGACCCACCTTCTCACTATTGAAGCACTCATCGCACTTTGTCCGTAAACTTCGCAAATTTGCCGATAAATTTCAATTGGATTCACTTTCCTAGCATTCAGAAAACGAATCACAGATCTGATTTCACAAGCGGCGGGATTTTCAATAAACACCGGCATTGTAAACAAGCACAACAAAACGTTATGTGGCTGACAGCGATCTCAAAATTGCACACGTTTCTTCTCCTTGATACAGAGCGTCTACCGCGCATGTGCGGTACTGCGATCGCAGCGATGCAGCGGAGATAAATTGAAACGGAACTTACTTTCTGGACGTACCTCGTATTAATGCAGTCTCCAGCGTTCTCTGGACTGGACTGTTGCTCCGTAATATTCAGCATTTGAACTTCAAGCTCGCTCGGTTTTCTGAGAAGATTTGCAAAGATATTCTTCTCCATTTTATGCTGGCGTGTTTTCTTTTTGGATCTGAAACATTATAATTGTTTTCGCTAAAAATACGGAATATATATATACATATGGAATAGCACACTCAAAGCCCTTCTCAACGTATTGCTACCCTCTTTAATTTATGTTATGTAATGTTCTATGCACCTTGTGTGTTTTCGAGTATTCTTTGCTAATTAATTATCATTTCCTTGGTCTGCATTGGCATCATCATGATTAATACATTCTTGCCACGGATCTATAACGCAGTCGTCCACTTCATCCACATCAGTCCTGTCAGGATCTAAATATTCCGGAGGCAATGGAGTTATGTCCTGAATTCTGAATTGATATTGAGTTTTATATTAAATGTGAATTAACTTGTTCTGCTGCCATAGTTTCACGTTGTACTTACTTTTACTTCATCTGCCTTCGACGATACACACTACAGTCGAGATTGCATTTATAATATGACGTTATTCTGTCATGTTCTGTAGGGTTTGAACATAAAACTACATGAGTGTGTCCATTGCACAACTCTGAATGGTGCTGAGTGTAATATATGGTTCTGAGGACATCCATTTCATCAGAGTCCTCTCCATAACATTCTGGTGTGAGAGGTTCCCTAAAAACCACTTGCTTTCAATTAGTTATTATTAATGGAGTTTTATGTGAGATTGTTTTAAAAAAAAGTATGCTATACTTTCAAAATCTTCCTTTCGGAGACAGAACAGTTCTCTGTGTAAACATGTCGCGAAGACATTTGATCGTGATAAGATGGATTGGCACACACAATTGTATGCATTAGACCATTGCACGATTCAGTGTGGAAGTAGGCGTAATGGTGGGCTTCTTTTCCGCACTCACTCCAGAGTGTGTCCTTATCCTCAAATGTTTTCACGTCACTTTTAGCGAAACCTTTAAAGGCAGACATAGTTGAATGTTGGCTCTGGTACTAATGTGTTGCTTATATAAGTACATGGCTAAACCTGTGTTTTTTTCCTTAATAACGAAAGGTGGGAATGGCGTCCTATCTTGATCTAGTGATGTGGTAAGGTAGGTGCATTCCCACGCTTTGATTGGTAAAGGGCGCAGACTGCAGCTTGTCATTGACGTAGATGTATTAGAAAGATAAAAATGCGACCGTACTTTAAATTCGTAATATCAAAGACTCTCTAAAAAGCTGGTTGGTATATTGGGATGCTGTTATTCTTTAAATTCTGATTGTTATTAGTGGTGGCTTCAGGAGTGGCGTGATGATTTGCCACTTCTTTGTTAGTATTCCTTGGGCCTCAATTGTAAGCCTAAAGGAAGGATGGGGGCGTATAGTTACATTGCGCTTGCACGACTTTGGTGCCATGTGGCTTCTAGCATGTCCAAAAAGGTAAAGTATGATGCCTTCTTGCGGTCGTATACTTTGAAGTGCCTATTCATTCACGATTAAATTAATTATAGTAAATATTCACACCGGGTAATGTATAAAGTCGTTATCGTTAAATGAAGGTAAAATCGGATTGCATAATTAGAATCCTCATTAAATTTCAATTGGAAATGACCCCTCACAGTCCCATGTACCTCAATAATTGACGTCGGTGGGCTCATCAATATGCATGCATGATTGATAGCTGACAGATATGCAAATATATTGCGCTAATTATTGTTTAAGTTTTATATGGAAATTTTTTTGATATGGAGTTGAGTTAATTATGCAAGTTATTGCTCTAATTATTATGCAAATGTGCGACAGAAGTAACCTTTATAACCTCTTATACTTACATTCCATCGTTTTGCAAAGCCAGACATTTCTTTTGTGAAACCTCTCGCCATGATAATCGCTAACAACACCACGATGTTTTCGAAAGTCCAGATGACAGACCAGAATGTAGTTTCAACGACATATTGCATCCAATCACATGAAGTGTAATAATTCACTTACAATAACTTCATAGTCAACTGATTTTTTGTTCCCAAGGAAGTTCATGCATAGTTATATAAATGACAGCTAATCCTTTTTTCTTCGCTTCCAACAGTTTGTTTTTAAAATGTTCATCCTGCAAGACGGCTCTTATTTGTGGAATAATAAATATTCCTTCCTTAATTTTTGCATCACTTAGCTTTGCGAATTTGTTTTTTAGATGCATGAAAGCGTGTACTTCTTTGTCTAGTGCTTGAGTTGTAAAGGTGGTAGGAAGACACCTTAAGCGTTCACAAAGTGGTTCGGTTCATGGGAGACAGTTTCGACTCCTAGAAAGTAGGCTTGTCTTGCAGGCCATTCCTTACAAATGTAGTGGTTTGTTTTGCCACGGCTTTCCCACTTACAAAAAAAAAACACTATTTACTATCCCTTGTCGCATACCCATAAGAGTCCAACAACTTTCAAGTCTCCACACACACACACATATATATATATATATATATATATATATATATATATGCCATTTGTATGAAGTATATTCAATGCACCTTATTATTGCATTCATAACCTAAAACGTTTGCTTCGTATGAATGGCATATGTGATAGGAACAGATTGGAAAATATTGCCAATATTAATAAGTACTGCGTTTAGATAGTTCGGACGAATAGCTAAATAAACGCCAGTCTTCTGGATAATGTTCATGTCTGAATGTCTGAAATAAGCCATTCACATTGTTGAAAAAAGTATTCTTTCATTCTCACAAAGATATTCAATAAAATGTGTTCGCCGTTTCCTAAATGAAGTGATTTTAACACAGATATTTAAAAGATTTCGTTCTTATAGTCTAGATTCCAACAATTCTGCTTGACGTTTGGAAAGGTTTAAGTCTCTCACAAGATCATTGAGGGCGTTTTGTGAGAACACCTGGTGATTACAGGATAAAGATAATGTAGATGGTTGCAACTCTGGATCTCGAGTAGGTCTACTACAGTTTGAGACGTTGAGTATGTGTTCTTCTGAAACGGTGTACTGCTGTGGAGCCTTCGGTACAGGAAGATGTTCATTGTGAGGAACTGGTTGGATGGCTGAAGGTAAATTAGGATCCTGGACATGCTCTTTGGATTTTAAAGTATATCCTTTTATATCTCAAACATAAGAAAGAATCTGTTACATGGTCCTCAGATTCCCGCCAAACATTGTAACAAATTTATCAGATTTCTAGAGCAGCTAATGTAGCATATGTGAGGTGCAAATGACATATGTTGGTCTCCCACACGACATCCAAAATACGGTTGATATGCCTTTCGAACAAGAGGTGTAATTTTACACTTTTTAGTTTTCTACATACATAACAAAAAGAATTAGAATGAATTTTACACTAACTGGCATTATAGTACATTTACTATCCTTCAAACTATTCTGAGGCAGGATTATGAAACTAGCTCATTTGTTGAACACCAATAGGAAAGCAACAACTAACCGAAAATAAATGAAGTACCATTAGTTATAAAACGCTAAATACCGATGGCAGCACACGGTAGTATGCTAATATATTAGTTGTAATATTTATTATCAGATGCCGACTGATATTCTAAGGAAAAAAGACGCAAATTGAATTACTATACGGAAAGCGGGACATTCAATTACTGTGATTTATCTATGTTAAAATAACGTTCGTAAATATCATTTCTTTTAGTTTTTGAAAAAAAGTTACGCGATACACTAAATCTAACTACGGATTTGTTTATATCAGTACACAGAGCATCTAATACATCTATTTTCATATAAATGTCAAATTTTATATTATAACTCCATGGCACGACAGCTCACGGGGAACCTTGGCCTACCGCCTACCGCCCGGCCGCTGCGTCCCCCATCTCGGTCCACTACAGACGTCATGGATGGGGTGCCGTATTGGAGGGTGAGACGTGGTCAGCACCTCGAGTCCCTCCCGGCCGGTTAATGCAGTCCTCATGACCTAGAGCCGCTACTTCTCCGTCAAGTAGCTCATCAATTGGCCCCCCAGGGACCTTACGAGGCTGAGTACACCCCGGGCCAGGTCTCCCAGCGGGGGAAAACTCCCCACGCCGGTACTGGGGATCGAACCCAGGTCTCCCGTTTGGTAAGCAGCTGCGCTACCACCGCGCTAAGGAGACGACCCAAATTTTGTATTGCACAGTATAATTAGTAAATTTGCTTTGCAAAACGTCTGAATATTATGAAAAAAAATTGAGCATTTGTTTTCATATACTATGCATTATGCCCATTAGGTGTGGACATGACCTCATAGACATGTATGTGTAAAACGCCAGGAAAAGGAAGTGATTGCCTCCAATATTTTCCTCACGTATCTGTACACTGTGGATTTTGAAACTGTCTTGCAGTCTGATTAACAATATGTAATAAATCCCACGACAATATTGGAGTTACTAATAAATCGCTAAACGGAATCTATTTCTATTCATACGGCTTTTCCATATATATTCAACTTTATTTGTTTTAATAACTGTTAACCAGTCATACACACTTTCACGCTCTCACTTCACAGAAATTGTTGTTTTTATCGCGAAGTAAACATTCTTGACCCATTTCCTCAATAACTTTGTTAGACAACATTTCAGTATGAAAAATATTAATTTTTCACCTACTGGAAGGAACATAAGTGCAATAGCTGTTCTTAACAGCTGTAGCACTCCATAACTTTTAAATTAGAATATTACCCATTACAAGTGATCTCAAAAATGGAAAATGGTATCCTGAAGGGATCAGAAGGATGAAATACATATTTGAAAATGAACCCCCGCTTTCACGGACTTTTTGGGGGATACTGCTTAACACTGCCTATGACAAGCGATGTCACCGATAAACCATGGAAGTAAGATGGAGAAAACCCGCCCCTGCGCCGTTTTATCCACCACGAATCCCACATGTGGTCATTTGCGATCGAGAGGCGAGTGGTCTAATTACTTGACCACGTTTGGGCCTTTTCACGGGATGTAAACAGTGTGACGTTAGTCATGTTGGTTGGTGAATCCGCAATATGATCACTAATCTAGAAGCCTGTTAATACCACGGAGGAAGGTCGCTGTTGGTACTTTGTCTAAATTGTATTTTCTGCGTATTCTTACGAAAACCTACAGCTAGGTATGTTAAAGAAGCAGGTATCCTTTTCTTTTCTTTTCTCTTTTATATGAGTGTTTAATTGTACAGCTATCAGTAAAATCTTTCAGTCTAATATGGTCGTGTATTCCAGAATAAATAGCACATTTGATAAGAGAGCAAATCACCTATTACAATGGAAACGCATAATTGAATATCAAGAAAGTTAAATAAATGGTAAACTAGGCAGAGGACAAAATATCTGCAAACATACTGTTGACGTCAAAGTCAAACTTCTGATCCTGCGAACAACAAAAAACAGCCGCCAGTTTCTGTTGCTTTTTCAGGAGAAGCTACAAAGCTTACAATAGTTGCAAGTGTCTGATGCTTGAACCTGAGCCCCAAAATTTATTAGACGCTCTCAGAAAACATATTACAGTGCATAGAATATAACCAGAGTTATGAAGCTCGGAATTACTGTTCGCAGTGAAAAATGGCGTCAATTTTGTAAGGATGAATACTAAGCACAGTCTTCCTACAATATTACAAATCACTTACCATGATCTCTCCATTTCTCGCTCTGGACAAATACACATTTGTTTACGCTACAGAGCAACCGATCAGCTAAAGGACGGCAGTAGTTTAGAAGTCATATTACCGCCTCTCGCACCAAAATATCTTCTTTATTACTTTGTTTATGTCGTTCTCCCTCTCACCCAAGTACTACCTATGTCTCAGACGATTTGCCTTCTTTCGCTCCCAATAAATAAGCCCGCTGTCATCACTGAACCAATACTTGACGGACCTGAGGAGAATGGAACAACTCGGGAAAATTCGGCAATGAAATAAGGTGTTGATAGTACATTGCTGCTATTGCTGAAAGATGGTCATAAATGGCCAACGCTGCATACACCGACAATACCTGGTTATGGACAGCACATCTAAGAATTGTCACGTACACCACGAACGCTGGTTGCAGGCTACCCCTCATGAGCCACGTATTCGTGTGATATAAACTCTATATTTACAGTGAAAATTGTTCGGATAATAAGGAACATCCTGAGATATAATTCGATGCTTCCTTACTAAAGAGTGCTCCCTTTCAGGACATGGGTCATATAGGGTAGGAAGCTAATTAAATTGGTGATGCAGCATATTACGGTATGAAACTATTACATTTATTTCACTTGGTTTATAATATGTAGTTTCCTTGCAACTTACTTAGCTCTGGCTTTGTTGTCTATGTTAAGGTTCAACCTTCAAGTCTTTCACCCTTTCGTATAGCAAACGTTCAGTTCCTTGGAGCTGCTACCAACTCTTCCCTCCAGGAAATTAAAGCGTTCCCCGAAGTCTTGCATAGCATAAATGCGCCCTAAGAGCTGCTCCAGGGCAACATATTCGTCAAGTTCCTTCATCCTTCCCTCCAGCTCTTCCATGTTTTCCTTAACACCGACCAGTCTTCGTCAATTTCGGTTGTTAATTCGTCTCCATTGCCGATTCCATTTTATTTTCCAAATTCTCAATGCCGAATTGTATTTTTCCATGTTCGATTCCATTTTCCCTATGCTTGATTACATCTTCTCCATTCCAAATTTTATTTCTTGCATTCCACGTTTCATTTTCTCCTCCTTCTGTACCATAGTGGTGAACAGTCGCATACGGCACTATCGCAATATTATATCCATGTTTCCTTATTCGAATTGTGTTTCTTATGTTTCAATAAGTGAAAATGCTACAAAATTAAAAAGAAGAGGCATTTAAAGTATATATCCACCATACATTTTGTTTTTGATTTCAGTAGTGACGATGCATGCAACATCAGAGCTGTTGCTGTGGATAACGAATATACATGGAATTTAAGAGCAGACTTTACAGGCCAATGCTTAGGGTACCTACCCGTAATGAAGACTGAGGTGAACCTGCAGGCAGGAAGAACGGTCGTCCCGGGAATTAATTTCTTCTGCCGAACTACGAAATTCACTTACGTAATCTTCTGTTTCTACTTCAGTTGGGGAATTTTTTTTTCTTCTGAAAATTGTTGGGAGTAAATGTTTTACTATCAAGGTCTTTCTGAAACATTCTTGCTTTACTTTCGAAGGCGAATGAAAGACATCTAGATCTGAAATTAGCTTAGTTTGTCCTTGCGATGAAAGCCTTAAAGGTTGTAAATGTTAAAGATGTGGGTCAAGTTCCATAATTTTACCATCCACCGAAAAACGTCAAGTTGTGAGAGATGTGTTTTTTTTTCTTCTTTTTTTCCTTTAAGAAATGTTAAAAAAGGTTTTAGTAATTGAAAATGCTTAGTGAGAAGGAAGCATCATCAGATTACTCATCGTTGCTTTGTTGCACCGTCACTTTATTGAAATCTTTGACTTGTCGGCATTTTGGCATATGAGTGGCTATAGTTAACTAAATGCAGGACTACTTCTGTAACATGTTCTCGTTTAGTATTTTATCATAGTGGCAGAAAAAATAAAAATCTTTCGCGAATTCAATTTTCATTACAAGGGTTTTAGGAGTCATGCAGCAGTGGTGAAAGAACATTATACGGCTCTTTTGTTGTGGAACTGATTCCATGATTAATCCAAAGGATCGGGAATTTAAGATCAGCCCCTGTAATTTGTGAGCGTTTTTATCGACCTCAACCATTTTTATTATCTACTGAATACAAGCAAATTATTATTATTATTATTATTAGTATTATTATTATTATTATTATCATTATCATCATCATCATTATCATCATTATTATGATTATTATTATCATTATCATTATCATTATAATTATCAATATCATTATTATTATTATTATTATTATTATTATTATTATTATTATTATTTATAAAACGTTACAACAACTTCAAAATTGACCAAGGGACCAAATAACACTAAGATGGGGTTTCTCTTGTTACATAACACAGGAAGGCAGAACGCTGCCGTAAGGAAGTATTTTCTGATTCTGTCACAAGCCTTTGACTTTCCTACAAAGTATCGACATGTTTTTTTTCTCTCCTTCTTTCTTTCATACATTTTCCCTTTCTTTGTTTCTTTTCTAGACGAAGTTTACTATAGTTAACTACAGAACGAAGAACTTCTATCGAAGCTTACTTAAATTGTTTAATTAGTAAAGTTTTGAATTAATTTGGGAGGTTGCCACAGTTTAGTTCACTTGATGCCTACAATTAAGACAAAGATGCTTAAAAGGTGCTGGTCCTAAATTACATATCTTCCAGGATATATAGAAAAAGAAGGAAAGCGTTCTTTTAAATGTACATTAATAGTTGTTTTTCTTACAGACCATCACCATTGTGTGGTTAAGAACCAACATTATAGCCCCTAAAAAGGCAGCAGTTTATTTAGGTGTAACTGCATAGAACCTACTATTTAACCTAGTGCTTGTTGTTATGATTCATTAAAATGCAAGCAAGCAGTACCAGGTGGCCCAACAGCGCCGTATTTCAACTGTGCGATAAAATTTCCTGCGTTAAAAGAGTTTCAGAACTAAAGGGGCAAATCCAATCAGACAAAGGTCAGTGGTGGCGTTAAGCCTTCGTTACACACTTCTTGCATGGCAGCAGAAACAGTGAGGGTATCGTCCTCATTGAAAGGCAATACCCAGACTCCTATGATCTGTGATGATAAACAAGAGAAGTGTATATTGAGCGAAAACGTTAGCTGTTTTCCGCTTCAATTACAGAGCCTTTATTTTTCAGAAAACAAAACCACCTTTCATATTGAAAAGTAATTAAAACGTCTTTCTTTCACCTATCAGCAACGCCCATAATTGTGTATAAGCTGTTCTTGTTTTTAGAGCACGTAGTATTTCTATGTATTATTATTAATATTATTATTACTATTATTACCATTATTATTATTATTTTATTTTTTTTTTTTGTTCTTGTAGCTATCATTGTCCAACATATCATACACTCACACTAAACAAAAATAAAAACATCGTAACGAGTTCTGTGACTCTATTAACACCTGAAGGGATATCTGATTACGGCAAATGTGGGGCAGTTGAGATCCCTGGTACATAACTAGTGAAACGTCTGATTTTCTTAACTTTCTCCCGAGAGTCGTAGCATATAAGTGTAAGTTTTTGGTGGTGGAAGGATCCTAAATTGAAATATTGAAGTAGGTTTTTGATATTATGGTAGATAGCATTGCAAAAAATGTAAATATAAATGGCATATTATTTATGGACGATCTTTAACTACTGTGGTTCTCAGCATCCCATGCTAAACTGGGCATGAAACAACGCTTAATTTTGCTCAAGGCCTCTCTATCATTTTTGAGGTTCTTTTACGTGCCGTAAATTTACGACACGTGACCAACGGCTTTACTTCCCTTCCGAAGAAAGCCATGCCAAGGATTTTTAATACCGAAAAAATCTATCGTCCTCCGCCGGGTTTGAACCCGCGATCTTGGGTACATGAGGTTAGCTTGGTAACCATTCGCCTCGGAGGGTGACTGTAGTATTGCAGAAAAGTATAAAACAATAATTGTAAATACATGAAAAGATATTCGAATATATCTTAAATTGGCATATCTCGGTAATTGCAACTGCTTTATTACGCTTGTAGAATTGGGAGAGATTATTTGTAAAAATTAACAACAATGGTTAAGTTTGGGACGAACCTATACCTATACCACCTAAATTACCTAACTTTCTTTGCTTATGTTGTAGAGTTCTCGTAAAAAATACAGATTACTGGAGTCGTTAAAGCATTGAATATATTCCAACATATGAAAGCCCCTAGAATAATTACTGCTTGGCATAATCCGATTTCTGATGCTGTGATTAGTTAATGCTGACAGCGTATTTTGATATAATTTCATAATTAAATACCCAAACAAATTATCACCTAGTTGCTCTTAGTTTCACATGACTTCTACCTAAATTTACACTGCGTTATTTACTTATACTAAGTAACAGTCTGCAATAGTTTCCCTGTATTCTTCCTAACGCTCGGGTGTATAGTGTTCCAAGTTATGTCAGTCAAGATTGAAACAAATTGAGCGAACTGTCAGTCGAGTCAAATGTGCTATATTTCGGTCTTCAAAATCTGCTATTATTTTAATACCGGAATTGGCCATATTTGGAAACAACCTTAGAGGATCGTTAGTGTCGCTATGAAAAATTAGTAGGTCCTTGAATATAAAGAAAGAAACACAACTAATTTGAGTAATTTAGGAATCATTCAATGCGGGAGTTTGCTTTCACCAGGCTTAACATTTTATTGGGGCCACTCAACTAGACTGTAACAAGTAAGCAGTTAAAGCAGAGAGATAGAGATAGGGTGTTCCCTTTTCACTTTATACGTCGTGAGGTTAGGTTAAAGTTAGGAGAAGACTTGAGTGGGATATGCTCTATCACTTTAGCTAAGCGAACTTATACTGCGATGTGTGTGTGTGTGTGTGTGTGTGTGTGTGTGTGTGTGTGTTAGTTGGTAATTGGCTTCCTTGGAGGAGTTCGCAAGGAACCATCCTATAACGTCTTGGCTGCTTCACAAAGTAGTGGAGCTTGCTGCTCTTGCCCACTTGCGCGCGCGCGTGTGTGTCTGGGGGCTAATGCCATGCAAATTGCCCACACCACCTCTTGAGCGGAAACAGTGGTGACAATCTAAAGGGTGGCTTCTCGGATGACGTCTTGATGGAGGATGTGCCGGTCCTATTTGCATTATCGCCACGGAATTAGTAAACTTATTTTAGAACAATGAACGGGCACGAAGATTCTCAGGTCTTAAAACCTTGGGGTAGAAGCACAAACGGTTACGCTACCGCTACCCGGAAATGCCATTTCTATCAACATCCCCAGGGTTCTCTTGCAGATTTGACTTTTGTACTCAAACAGCACCGTTCCGAGTACCATTTTATCGACTTAGTTTACAGTTGGTTTAGGACCGCTGGATGAGAGGTCTATCCATGGACATCGACGAAAATTTAATTCATCAGCATTTTAGCAAGCCTTTATACGGCAAATTAAGGAGATAAGAATTAATACAATTATCATTAAAACTTGAGAAAAGCTAGATTAATTTCCGGTATATTGCACATCAAGGCATTCTTTGAACTGTTTACATTTGGTTAGTATATTGCCATATACCATGTGCTCCTATATTACGAATTAACGTACCAAAAGGTGTTTATGTGAAATACACTTTTTTATTTTCCTCATTCCAAACCTGACTGAATGAGATATGTGCATCTGATTGTGCTTTGTTACTTCCGTATTTTGCACCACTGAATGGATTTTAACTCCATTTATTTAACACAACTCTTCGAATTCCTTAATTCGGTTGTAAAGACCCAACATAAAAGGATTTTTCCTTTGCTACATACTTGCCTCCTGTAGTAGTTATTTCATGCTGATTTGGTCTTTATATGCCACTGTCGTGAAGTACGGATATCAGTTTTATTACTTTCCTTCATATTAGGGATTCATTACAAAATCTGGACAAGTATAAAATGTAATATTCTCGGGTATACAAAATAAAATAAAATAAAAATCTTTCCACCATTTAAACAAAATCATGAAAAAATCCAAGACATATTTATGATATGTTAAATCGGAAACTACGCATCTCAGAATTTTTCGTTTTTAAGTGTAGGCACAGTTCATGGTTAATTCTTAAATATCAGGGTTTTACTTGCAAATCTCGAGTATTTGTAGAGAATTTCAAAACTGGTCCTAATTACTTTCACTGGAGTGCTTTATTGTAGACATTTCAAAATTCTGTCAGGGAGTATGTAATTAGCAACATAGCACAATATTATTTTCTTTATAACAAGCTAAAAATAGAGTTTAGTTATTCATTTTTAGAGTGTTACTATTTCTTATTGAACCTGTATCATCGTCATACACAAGTTTCTTCTGCTCTTCTGTATTAAAATTTTAATTTAGAGTACCATAACGTAGCTCCTCGTTAAACTTTGTTTTTACTTCCAGGAAGTGCATTAAATTACAAATATTGAAGTAGCAGACTGAATACCTGGACTCTAGTTGAACTAATGTAGATCCAATTTCGTAGAATCTTAACAATCATATGCTCTATCCATATGCTAAAGTCAGAGAATATTGCAATAAAACGCAAAGCATATTTTTGGGAATGATCCATACCTACTGCAGTCTGAGTGGAGATTTTAAGGGTTCACAGATCAGATGTTTTAAGTGACACCTTCAATACCAAATCATCGTGTCTCATCATCTGCAGTTGAAATGTATGAGGGAAAGTACTGCGTCAAAATTTCTACTGTCCCAAGTTTCAGGAACTTCTGTTCTCCGTGTCTTATGCACTATTGCTGAGAAGGCTTGATCGATTGATAAAGAATTATGCCCTTGCTCTTGAAAGGAATAAATGGTTCGTTTGCAGAATATTGAAGATGAGGACTAAATTGTAAAATAATTTAACCATAAGTTTATTTTTTATTTTTCCATGATATGCATCACTAATTAGAACAAGCCCGTGTCTTCGATTTTATTATTGGATATAGTTTATGTAGTTCTAAATAAGGGATACTTTTCTATTACAGCTCCGCTTGCTTCATATTCAATACATATATATAAATTCAAACTCAGCAATCTGCCTGATTGTGAATTCAAAAGTCATGGTTATTTAATTGCCTCACATAGTACATAACATTTGGCTGCAAGTGCGGAAAATGAAAGTTTAGCATATAATCGAATATAACAGTTATTTAACCTTTGTTTTCTTTTACGAATGAAGTTTCTTCTATCCGTACAAAATCTGTTTTTCTTTTTCAAGTGGAATGACTTGTGTTTTAATTTCTTACTACTATCAATATCGTTTCCCTCAGTTTTTATTCTGATGTGAAATTAATCATACATGGTCATATATCAGACTTGGGATATCCAAATTACATGTTATTAGTTTTGAATATTATCCAATAACTGTTTTAAGGGACATTGATTTGTTCAGTATACATACTTTCTGAATGTTTTTTTCAATTTGAGTTATTACGCAGAATATAGTGCATTGTCTTATTTTAAGGAATCTTATATGGTATTAAATCAACTGAAAAGTCTACTCCGCTGTATTTTAGGGGGGGAGGGAAGCTTTATGGGAACCCATTTTATCTTTTAAAGACAGCCCCTACCTGGCGGCGCAATGGCTGCACGGTTAGACTCCTAAACTTTCACCAAGGCGGCTCGGGTTCGATCCCATGTATCAAAGCGGTATCTGGAAGTGTTTTCTCCGGGTTCTCCCGCTATTAATTCCACCATATGCTCCATAATCACTTTTCCTTTAATCTATTTCGTCGTCATTCCATATCAACTCCTTTCCCACTATCATACCTAGTGTCGGGATGATCACCCATACCGCAGACGATGGGTTGAACGTCCTGGACGTGTAATTCCTCTATTCGAGGAGGGCAAATAGCGAAATAAGAAGAGGAGACTTTCATTCTGTACAGCCAGTGCTCAGTTATTCTATGAAAGCTAAGGAATGTTACTTTACAAATTGGATTATCACTCACTTCAACTCTCAAATTGTGGGAAAATTTCGCTTCATGATAGCTTATGATTACCACCTCCTCATCGTCTGCGTGCTGGGACACTTCCTCTAATGTGGTGCATACGTACTAGTCAGTCTCATTTTACTTCCAATAATTGAAAAGGGAATATCTACAACAGAAATTACAAAACTATAGTGTGAGGTATTGCAGGTAGAATATCTAACAAAAACTAGTGAAAATTTACGGGTGTACAAGATATATTTAGTTAAAAAACGGGATCACCAGGAATGTTGAGGAGACTGCAAATTATATAAGAACAAAAATATTAGTGAGAAAATAATAACATTAACGATAACCTAACAGAAGTTAAAGCCAGCTTTGCGAGCTGCTACCAACTTACCAATATGTTTAGCATGCTCATCATCTATTACTTTTCACATTTACATCGCAATTTTTCCTTCCTATATTTCTTCGTCGCCACTGTCCTTTCATTTTTATACTTCATGAGGGAAAAGCTTATTTGTTAGATTGCTTAGTATAAGAGCAACTTGTAGTCTAGAAGTTGAGAAGCTTTGCTTGTGCGAGTACTTCTAAAAAATCTATCAGGGTTTCACATTTCTTTTTTATCATGTAATATTAGCTACATCTGACATAGTTCATTCCGCACTGCCCTACTTACATCTATCTTTTCCTCAAATTGACGTGCTGAAAAGCTTCTATGCAAACCATATAGCAAGAGATTCTACAATAAATGTATCGATAAAATTACAAAACATGGATAGAGATGTTGTCACATTAGTTATGCTAAGCCACTATTCTGAGGGAAAGCCATATATTAAACACTTCCTTATTCACTTGAGTGCTTGCTTGGATTTACGCTCCTTTAAGAATCTAGTACGTCTTTTACAGATCACTTAAGTTTGCTCCAAATTAGCTTTCTCTCCACACTTTTTTCTTCTGTTTGCCTTGTATCGTTTTCCACATCACCACACAATCTTCTCCGGTCTCTTAACTTCTCTATGCTTGTCTGACATAGCCTTCATATGCCTCGCGGTCTCACAATAATGAGATCTATCCGAAAGCTCTTTTCGACTTTTCTGGCCATGGCCTATAATTAATTGCAGTATGCACCTAAATGCAGCCTTTATAATATCGCTGCTTAAAATCGTTTTAAAATGCATGTAAATAAAGCATGCATTTTGCTTATAATACAAAAAATTCGCGTCATTGTGTTAATTGTTCAGGTTCTTCTTTCATAACTATATAACCATTTCATTTATTTATCCACCTTAGTCACTTACATATTTATTTACCTTACTTACCTACCTGCTTACACACACAGTTACCATAACCACCGCCTTACTTACTTATTCAACTTATCTACCTTCCTAAGCACCTACTTATCTTTGTACTACCCTCCAGCTTACCTACCTATTTAGCTACCCACCTTTGTACTACTCTCCAGCCTACCAATCTACCTACTTACCTACCCACCTTTGTACTACCCTCCAGCCTACCTACCTATTGAAACGTTTCACCCCTCCATAATCATTGAAGAGTTACCCCTTAGCATGCGGGAGGACAGAAGTAAAGGTTAGATTACAGGAATAAGCAGTACTCTGCTGTATTTCAGATTTAATGTTTTTTTAATCCTATTACAATTACAAAACACAGTGAAACAGATGCGATTAATCTCTTCCCAAGCAAAACATTTTTAAAATCTTTCAAAAAGCAACTCTTGAACAGGTCCAAAGCATGTGCAACAAAATGTACTAAATTGCACTCCAGTTCTGTTTAGCAATTAACTCTACAATTTACTAAGAGACTTGCTAATAAGCAAAAGCACTAATGATATAAGATTTAAATGAATAAGAGGACACTGATAATTATATAATGAAAATCCGCCCACTTTAAGGTTAACTTTGTGTAATGGAAAGCAAAATAGTGTTTAAATTGTACTATACATTGCTTCTCCGTCGGAAAAAACCATCAGGGAGAAAAAGAACAAAAACAGTATCATTAATTATGCCCAAGACCTTCGAAGAGGAAATTAATGACTAATCGGAACGGTACACACTATAAGGAGACGTTAAATTCACTTTAACTGCAACACCAAGACGGCCCCAAAATTTTGTAATAGGAGAAACCCCTGGTAAACCCCGAAATTGGTTTAAAACACCAACACTCTAAAATTGAAGTGAAATTTATAACTGGTAAAGACTTAAAGAAAAGTTCAATAATGAACTGTAACTGTAAGTTTCACGAATGACGGGCCAGAGAACTATTTAAAGGTAATTACTTCACTTAAAACAGACGGACCAAAGTATGTTCAACTGTATCAAATTTAACTGCTGAAATATAGACTAGAATTATCAAGCTAACCTTACTGAAGCATAAAGTAAATGAAAAAAGAAAAAAGAGGTAGTAGGCGAAAGCTCCAAAATACTATAAATTTAAATGGATACCAGAGGCTATGAAAGGAAAAGTATAAAGTATACCAAAAGAAAAGATATTTAATAATAATTCAGCCTTTAGGCTGGCGAATTGTCGATTAACTATTGAAAATACAAGATTTCTGGAAACTTTAAAATTGAATTGTAAATTGCTTCACTTTTCAAACACACAGTCAGTAAGAAATTAAACCACGTATATAATCAGAAATAACTGCTACAATTCTGTAAAACTAAAATAAACTCTGCGTAATAGATGCACAGTATAGAGCGTAAGTTCAAATAACTTCCACTAAACCCTCCATGACTCCTCTCACCTAGACGGCTGGGGTTCGATCCCAAGCATCCGCATGTGAGATTTGTGGTGGACAAAGCGGCGCTAGGGCGGAAACTTCAAGCCTTACTGCAAGTTATTTCCCTCTTAAAACACATAGCCAGGAAGTGAGCAGCTACAGCAAAGAAATCAAAGTTAACTGCTAAGGAATAATTACACAAACCCCAACTGGAGTAAACGGCACGACACAGAAAATAATCAGATTAACTTAAAATAAACACCTATCGTAGAAGTCTTGTGCAATAAAAGAATTCAAGGAAACTTTTTATTTGACTTAAAATGCACAAAATAGCACTGTGTTATCGGAGTAAATGAAAAAAGCTATCACCAAGTTTCTCTGCTCGGAAAAGCTGATTAAGGAAAGTAACCGTGAAAAGCTTCCCCTTTAAACACCTAGTTGGAAAGGAACAGAAAACGAAAATTTACTTTCCGCAATAGGATAACAAATATTTCAAATACCTAAAAGCAGTAGAATCCCTGATGACTAGGGGAAAACATTACTTGAGTTGTACCCGAGCAAAAGAAGGAAATGACTTCATAATTATACAGGGTGTACATAAATGAATACCGGGGTTTTAACTCTTTATAATATTTATTACATTCAACTTACAGTTATAAATGAATGTCAAATGAAAAAGCAACTCAAACAGTTTTGCTTGTTGGCACAAGTGCGCATCTGCGTGCAATGTTTCTGCCGCAATCCGCTAGACAGCGGTAATAGCAAAGACTAGTAAACAGAAAGCGTTTTGTGTTTTGCAGTTTGCAAAGACCGAATCTGTGGTTACTGTGCAACGTGCGTTCGTAGTAAGTTCGGTTGTGATCCTCCTAGTGATAAAAACATTCGTAGATGGTATAATCAGTTTGAAGATACCGGCGGCCTTTGTAAAGGGAAGTGCACGGGACGACCAGGAATAAGTGAAGAGACTGTTGAGCAAGTGAGAGAGTCGTTCATTCGTAGCCCAAAGAAATCAGTCCGAAAGGCTAGTCATGAATTACAAGTTCCTGTGTCGACTGTTTGGAAAGTTGTAAGAAAACGCTTACAGCTACGTCCTTTCCGTTTACTGTTATTACAGGCTCTAAAGCCGACAGACCACGGATTACGTGCCAAATTCGCAAACGACATCTTGTTTCATGTCGATTTTGTGGATCGTGTTGTCTTCAGTGATGAATCGAACTTTCACCTTAGTGGACATGTTAACACTCATAATGTGCGCATCTGGGGCTCAGAAAATCCTCACGAGATGGTACAAATGCAACAAGTTTCCCCTAAAGTGCATGTTTTTTGTGCCGTATCCCGGCGAAAAATTTATGGGCCTTTCGTTTTTTGGTGAACCTACTGTAACTGGCACTTCTTACCTTGATACACTAGAGCAATGGCTCTTCCCTCAGTTGGAAGAAAATGAGCCAGAGAACTTCATTTTCCAGCAGGATGGTGCGCCACCTCACTGGCTTAACGAAGTACACGATTGGTTGCACGTCACTGTACCCCAATGACAGGGCTCGCTATGCATGACCTCCACGTTCTCCTTACCTAACGCCATGCGATTTTTACCTTTGGTGCTTCATCAAGGATCGTGTGTACGTGCCTCCGCTACCAACTGACCTCACTGAATTAAGAAACCGGATTGAAGCAGCTGTTGCTACAATTACTGAATACACACTTATCAACGTTTGGGTAGAACTCGGCTATAGACTTGACGTGTGCCGTGTGACAAAAGGTAGTCACAGTGAACATTTATAAGCTTCTTGGTAAAACTGTTTGAGTTGCTTTTTCATTTGACACATCATTCATAACTGTAAGTTGAATGTAATAAATATTATAAAGAGATAAAACCCCGATATTCATTTATATACACCTGTATATGACTTATAATTTGCATAATCTGGGTTTACGCACATTCGTTTCGGGATGCTAAGCTTAAAACAGATTTAAAGAAATTTTAAATGAAATTTGTCAAGATTATACGTAACTGTGTGTAACTTCGTACTTCAGTCAAAGAAAGCCCAATCCACTCAACTATAATTTACACTGGACACATTAACCCACAGTCTTCTCTTCTGGTTCTACAGCCCTTGGTGAGCTTTGGCCTCCTACACAATCCTCCTCCACATATCTCTTCTATTTTCTGCTTTACTTTTCCTCCCTCTGATTCCAATCTTTCTCAGGTCTTCCATCGCATCATCTAACCATCTTGTTTTGGTCTTCCTTTTTTTCTTCCAGCGTACAGTCTTCCTTTCAATATTCTTTTTGGAATTCTATCTTCTGTCATTCTCTCTATGTGCCTTTATAAATTTCACAATATTTTGCTGCTTAATTAGTCCTTCTATCTTATAATTATATCTTATTCTCCGTTGGTGTTTATCCTTTACAGGTCCAAAGAATCGTCTAAGTATTTTCCGTTCAAATCTTTGTAGTATTTCTTCATCTACATTGTTTAAAGTCCAGGTTTCTGCAGCATACGTTACTATTTGTCTTATTAGTGTTTTATAGAGCTTGTATTTTGTACCTGTACCAATAAGCCTATTTTTAATAGATTTAAAGTTGCATAATAAGCTGCATTTCCACTTTGAGTTCTTTCTTTTATGCACTCGTTTAAATTGTTGTCATTATTTACAAGTGCTAGATATCTAAATTTGGATACCGCTTCAAATGTTTTGTCTCGAACTACTAGATTTGCAATTATTCTTTTGCTTTTGTCTGCTGTAATTTTCAGGTATTTAGTTGTTTTTTTTTTCATTTACTTCTAATCCTTTTTCTTTAGACCTTCTTTCTAATTCCTCATAAACTTCAACTAACATTTTTTTATCTCTTGTCACAATCAATATGTCATCTGCATATGCACATATCTGACTAGACTTAAAAAATATTGTTCCTTTAGTATTTATTTTTTTCTACTGTTCTGTGCAGGGCTAAGTTGAATAGAGTCGTAGATAGTCCATCACCTTGTCTTACTCCTGTGTTATAATTAAAATCCGGACTTAATTTATTCAGTACCTTCACTTTGGCTTTTGTATTTTCAATTGTCATTTTTATTAGTCTTTTATTATTTTCGGTTGCACTTTAAAACATTGTAAGGTGTTATACAAAACTTCTCTGTCAATTGAGTCAAATGCAAACTTAAAGTCAATAAACAGAAAGCATAAATCTATGCCATGCTCATAGAGTTTTTCCATTATTTGTCGTATTACAAATATCTGGTCTATTGTCACTTCTAAATCCACATTGATACTCGCCTAATATATTTTCCGCATATTTTTTTACTCCATTATTTAAAATACTTTAAAATATTTTATATGCTACATTTAGCAATTTAATTCCCCTGTAATTATGGCATTGATATTTATTACCCTTTTTAGATATTGGGCATATTATGCAGGTCTTCCAGCTTTCAGGCACCTGTTCCTTCCCCCATATTTCTAATATTAACTTATGTATTGCTTTCATATTTCCATTCCACCATATTTAATTAGCTCAGCGATTATGTCATCTTCTCCTAGTGCTTTATTATTCTTTAGGCTCTGTATTGCTATTTTAACATCCCAAATATCCAGTTCTTTTTCTTCTTCTTACATTTTTTCGTCATTTCCACTTTCGTTCTCTCCTTGTTCCTGATTGTTTATTGTTTGCCGTTTATTTTACAATTCCTTGTAGTGCTCAGCCCATATTTCCAGTATATCTTATCTTCTCCAAGAACATTACCTTCCTTGCTTAGACATTCTTTCATTTTATTCTGTTTCCCTTGTTTCATTTGCTTTAATGCCATATAGAATTTCTTTATCTCACTCTGTTGATTCAATGTTTCTAGTTCTTGGGTTCGCGTTTTCCAATATTCTCTTTTCTTTTTCTTATATATGTTATTAGCGTCTCTTCTTCTTTGACGGTATTCTTCATAGTTATTTCTAGTATGTAGGGGAAATCCGGATGACTCAATTTTCCTACAAATTCATGTACCCAAACTAGTGATGTCATGAGTACGTTGAATAGGGAGAGATTCGGAAAGCACTAGGTTTTAATACATGACATAAGATTGACACAAGAAACAGAAACAGTTGGGCCAGTAAAGTAATTTACCACCGCAACTGGAGTTTGACAAAAAAGAAATATAAAAGCTCCAATATAAAAGTGGCACTGGCTCGTTTAACAATACCACTACGTGTTTCAAATTTACCATCAGAAACCTTCTCACAAAATGTGGCGTTTAATCTTCCTTTAAACAGTATAAAGTATAGAATACATGGCACAGAAGTGTAGTAAATGAGAGAGGCGTATTCGCAACCAACTTCTCATTGCATATGGCCAGTCCGGAGTAGATCTAGCAATTTGTCCCCAACTAATCATGAAAGAAGTCAACAGCCAGAGACCAAACAAAGATACTTAAAATTTGAAAAGCTTTGCATATATATGTAAAAATTTCAAATTAAAGGAGATTAAGAGAGAACTAAGGCAATGTGAACCGACTTACCCTCACGCCCCTTTGTTCATCATCACGATTGTCCCATGACCACCACACAGCATTCGTCAACCGAGGTATCTCTTTCGCACTCGTCTACTCTCTTCCCCAGCACAATATAACTTCCTCGTCCAACCACCCGTCTCGCCACCGCAGTTTTCTCCCCAAGAACCCCAACACCCCTCCAACAAAGGAGATAAGGGGAAAACGACCGAAACGCCGGAGCGGAGGGTACACGAATCACCAGGAGCCAACAACAAAACAAGCTGCATAATTTTAGGAAACAATCGTTTCACATTTTACCTACCTACCTACTTACCTAGTACCTTTGTACTTCCCTCCACCCTACCTCCTACTGTTGTTCCAGCCGCCAAACCACCTACCTGGATTGTACTATCTTCCAGCCTACCTACCTACCTATGTATTACTCTCCTGCCTACTTATCTACCTACTGATTTTATCTACCAGATCTGTTACACAGTTATTTAATTACTTGCTTTTTTCTGTCATATTGACAATTTGAAATCATAAATGCTGCGTGTAATGGTTTGCTTTTAAACTTTTATTGCGACTGCTTTTCACTCAATCCAATAGTATGCGATGCATTTCAAACATTAAATTTATATTCCATTCTTACTATTTCTATTCTGAGGAGAGTATTTAAGACGCATATTGGGGTTTCAGGTGACAACATAAGTGTTCTACATGATGAACCCAGTGGTAAACGGTTCAGTGTTTATTTTGTAAAAGCGTAAATTTTAATCATGGACAAATATATCAACATAATTAATTTTTATAAACGTAAATTTTGGTTTTAGAGGAGTTGCTGTTTCAAGGATTTATTACAGAAACAGTCCTTTACCATGTCTACGTAATATTATAGGAGACAGGAAAACCGTTGTAGCAATTTACAGCTTTCAGATAGTTGCATTCTCTTCGATAAGGCTTTCAGTAGACAAGTTTTAACTTATGAATAGATTAATTCCTGATTGATTATGAGCAAAATACATTGTAGTAAATAGGTCATGGAGAGACACAGGCTGCTGTGTAATGAAACTATGGAACATAATGTATTTTAATGAGCAAGAAGTACGTTATGCTATACAATACTCTTATTTGTGTTTATTTTGGCTTTTAGGACGTCAACTGATCATTGCTAAAACTTTACTTCTTATACTTTTTTCCCAGTGTAATGTTTATGAAAATTCATCATTGCTATTAACTGCCTCATTAGTTTTAGCATTGTCACGTTACTTCGTCTAAGAGAGTTAAGAAAATGTTTTGCGTTGTTAGACAATACGGATACAGACTTTGAAAGTTAGTCATTTTAACAATATTGTTAGCAATTGCCCTGGAAAAAATTAAGTTCTGGAATCACCTGATCCTGGTTTCGTAAGATGCATGTCATGCGTGGTACATTTTACGTGTCTTGGACAATGCTGCATGTTCACCCTGTACATTCTAATCATCTACAGCTGAAGAGAATTCTTTGGCACTTTCAGAAAGTAAGGATCTAAAGACTCCTGCTGATTGGAGCTATTTTCCTTTATAATACTCACAACCTTAAATGGGCTCGGTGTTTTCCACATAACGTCTTTATTTAATTCCAATATTCTGGAGTTTCCACAGTATTTAGGGCCTTTCTTTTCGTAACGGATGAAAAGTACTGATCATTGGAAAGATACGAATAACCTCTAACCCAAAACACGTGAATGATGGTATAGAACATTTTAAGAAAGTGTACTAGGCAATACCGCAGCTTAGTCATGTCAGGGTTCTTATTCTGGACAGAACGTCCATGGACCAGCAAAAGCAGGTAATGACTCTTGTTTTCCATATTCTGAATTTAATGGAAAGAATGTGGTTTACCTTTTTCTAACATCTGTTCTATATTTTCTAATGATACATAAATAACGATGTGCTATCGCTAAGGAAATTGTGCATGATAAAAGGAAAATGCTATAAATGCCGAGCATTAAATATTTCATATATGCATAGATGTGGTATGGGGGAATTCTGCACATAATCAAGGGAAGTTACAAAGCCTTTTCCTCTGCAAGGGTGCTGTTTCAGAGTACTCGCCTTTTCGGAAAGATTCTGGCCTGTCTGAGATGGAATTCCTGCCTATCACCAGTTGCAGATGATGTTACAGATCCTTGTCAGTAGATGATGACCAAAGATTTACTTTAGAGTGCAACAAAGTGTACACATGCATACTTGTCAGTCTAATACTCCTACACTTAGGTAAGTTAGATTCAATATTCAATTTTTTAGGGAAAAATCCAATAGTTTCTTTTATGGAATATGTATCTGACAAATATGAAAAAACGTTATATGCACTGCATTAATATTCAGAATGTGGTTAAGTGTTTGTCTTTATCCTATTGAGTTATGAAACGTTCTTGATTAAAATGACTCAGTATGTTCAAGAACCAAGTTCTCTATCTACTAAGGACACTTTTGTGGGAGAATTACCTCTGATTGGCTAGCCGGTGTCACGTGACTTGTGTGGTCATCAATATGGGGCCCAAGGCAATCCGTGTTCTACAAAAGCTCACCTTCTTCTCTCCCTATAGTATTTATTTATTTTACATGAACATGCCCCCCTTGATGGACCTTGGTGGGCCAGGGCCACGCCCCGGGCGAAATTTTGGATGGAATAACTTTATTTAATGGGTAGGGAATTAAAATGAATAAATAAAAACAGAGTATATACACTTCTAATTAACATTTTATTAAACCTTTTACTGCTAAGACATTTTCTACTTGCACACCCTCTGTGCCAAAATTAGTTTTCAATTTTTAAAAGCGCTCTAACTGTATGATAATATGCATAAAATAATAGAAATATTGTCTTAGACTTACCATTGGTTTTGCAGACTGATGTAGATGGCCCACTTTCCCCCCCAAAAATAATTTTCAAACATGCAATGTAGTCCGCACGCAGCACATCGAAGTAAGATTTGTCCAAATGGGCCAGCAATTAGACAAATATGTATTGTGTAAGTAAAGGAATTTAATACTAATATGCTTTGCGATGCTTTCAAAAAGTAGAAGTATCACAATGAAAATATAATAATGATAATAAGGGAGATCCAAAAGTATGTGACTAAATGTATTTGAAATGGAAATAACGCTCTATACCTACGTAATATAAGAGCATTTTTATGAAGCAGTGTAGTGAATATATTCTCCGAAACCATCACTTTCCAGTTTCATTTAGAAATTGGCCTGTGTGTGGTATATTTCAAAGCAGGGTGTAATATATAAACCCGCATTGCATTTTGCAAACAGGGCATCTTCTACTGGGGCTGGCTTTGCTTACTGTGGGTGGTATAGATGTTGGAAAGTGTCTTTCGTCACCAGTTTCAGATCGTCCATATTTGCTACACATTTTTGGTGTATGGAAGTTTTCAAATCCTTCTATGATGAGAGAGAGAGAGAAAAATATTTGTCCAGTTTTCACATTGTTAAGACATCTGCATTTAGCAGGGTGATATCTAAATGTGAAAGTAAACTTGTTTGTGCCATTTCAGTGACTTGCGGATGCATTCAATAGAACTATTCACCATGTCAGACTGTCAAACGTACCCATATTCCTATTATAGTCAATGAAACAGTCAGATTTATTATCAGTGTGTTTGTCTTTTTTATCAGTTTTCCCTGTCTGTCTCATTGCATCAGTATATATAGTGGTCAACATACAAACCTCTCGTCTGTCCATCCATCTCAGCGCCAGTATTTTATGTATATGTCTAGATTCTGTTTGTCCCCTTTTTAGTTTCTCAATCATTTTAGGTATTTCCTTCCTATTATTTCTTACCGTGCCACATACATTTACGCTATGGTTATGTAGCCACTTATAAAGAACAGGACTCGAATACCAATTGTCAGTCCACAGATTGTGTCCTATATGTAGGTATTTAGTTATAAATTCCTAAATCACGGTCCTCTACAAAGTTTGTTATTGCCCCTGTATACAAAATTAAACCAAGTGTATACCCTGTTTCACGGTCGCAAGGTACAAAAACATTTATGTCATATCTGTGCCTTTTAGATGGTATGAATGGTTTGAAAAACAGGCAACCTTTGAACTATACCAGGTTCTCGTCAATGCAAGGATTTTGAAAAGGAATGTAACAAGCTCCAAAAGTTTGCCTCATATGGTCAACAATAGGTTTCAATTTATGCAGTCTGTCTCCTTGAGTCTGAGTATCATTGTTATTGAAATGAAGATGTTTAAGTAGCAAAAGATATCTGTCTCTTGCCATGAAATCTGAAAATTGCGGAGTAGAATTTAGAGGGACTGTTGTCCAGTATTCTGCATAAGTCAGCTTTTTTAATCTGGTCATGAGCATTGTAATTCCCAGTAAAATGTAAAGTTCTGCAGGTGTAGTTTCTGACCAGAACTGCAAACGAGAGCTTGGTGCTGATGGTTGTCTTTGCCAAAGAAATTTGAAATATCTATTAGTTTTTTCAGTTATTAGCTGCATAATTGCAAAAGCCAGTATAATTTGAAAGCGTCCAAAACTTTGAAGTTCTTGTTTAAATTGACGAAAATACCTGGTTGTCGTCTAAAACATGATTTTGTGGAACAAAATTGCCTCTAAGCCCCTGAAATGAAGGACTGGCAACCTTTCTTTTCTTTGTGCACTGCGCGGCTTCTTGAAGTGGATCGTTTTCGTGTTCTTCGTCACTATAACTTATTTCCACGGCATTACTATCACTAACTTCCTTTCAATTTTACATTCTTCATCACTGACATCAAAATCTGACATATCGGAGGGTAAAGCTTCAAACTCTGCCAGCAATTTTTCAAGAGTGTAAATAGGCTCTTGTCTGCTTGAAACAGCCATATTTTGTACAGCCAAGAATCCCCGTAATCACGTGACCTGGCGCAAGACTCCTCGCTGTGGAGAGAAATGCAATTGCAAGCTTTTGTATTTTTCTTTCTAGAGGCCTCTACAAGGTGAAGAAATGTTTTAAATTGTTTCTTCATAAATCTAACAGATGGCAGAACAAGATGTTTCAGTTATAACTGCGTTCAGAAATTCCCTTTGGAGCGTAGCATGCCTCGATTCGAGCTGGTAACCACGGATGTCGATGCTACGTTCAAGGCACGGCGAGGATTATTTCTCCCGACGTATACCCGACGTCTAAGGCAGTGAAAGAGTTAACTGTATAGAATACAAACTGACTTAACATTTGAAATGTCTACGAAGTAGGCTTTGTTGAATCGTTCCCTGCTATTCACCTCGATATAGTTTGCTAATAAAATCACACCCGCAATTAGTTCCATGTTCATTTCCTGAAGAATAATTTGCAGGTGAAAGCGAAAGTTTTTCTAGTTCATATGCACCTGGAGTATACATAAACTAAATGATTTTAACAGATATCAACTGCAGTACTTAGTACACCTCAGAGGTAGCATTTCTTTCTATTGTTACAATGAATTCGATTTTTCTATTACAGGACCTGATAGTAGGAAAGAAAGTATTTTTAAAGAAAAACTCTAAAAACAAAGCATTGTTTATAATATTTCATATTTAAGTTCATAATTAAAATTTTGAACTTAGAGAGACATAAGTTTATGCATCATTCAAATAATTAAATAAATGGTTTACTACATATGAAACATAATCATTTGTCTTTAAAATAATACATTTCATTAATAAATGATTCATCACATCTTATTAGCTTTGTATGTTTCACAGGTATAAACTTTTCTTTTCTCTAACGTAAAAGATGACGTTTATTCCGTGTAACTATATAGTAGTAGGCTGTAAGCTTTGCGGAAACTTCGATAGAGATTTTCTGTTTTATAGAAATATCAAATTCATGACTATTTGTAAGATATATATATATATATATATATATATATATATATATATATATATATATATATATATGTAATTTTTATCACCTGTTCCTGTATGTAAAAATTTTAATTTTGCATTGTCAAATAAACTGATTGAAGCTAAATGGAAATAAATATACGAGGTACGTCCAGAAAGTAAGTTCCGTTTCAATTTATCTCCCCTGCAGCGCTGCGATCGCAGTTCCGCACATGCGCGGTAGACGCTCTGTATCAAGGAGAAGAAACGTGCGCCATTTTGAGATCGCTGTCAGCCACATACGCTTTGTCGTGCTTGTTTATAACGTCGGTGTTGATTGAAAATCCCGCCGCTTGTGAAATCAGATGTGTGAATCGTTTTCTGAATGCTAGGAAAGTGAAACCAATTGAAATTTATCGGCAAATTTGCGAAGTTTACGGACAAAATACGATGAGTGATTCAATGGTAAGAAGATGGGTTCGACAGTTCAATGAAGGACGTATTGAAGTGCACGATGACGAACGAAGTGGGCATCCATCTTTGGTTACAGCAGAACTGGTTCACGCGATTGATAATAAGATCCAGGAAAACCGCAAGTTTAAAATTAGTGCTCTCGCTATGGAATTTCCCCAAAGCTCACGATCATTAATTCACGAAATTGTTACCGAAAAACTGAAATTTCGTAAACTTTGCTCACGTTGGGTACCAAAGATTCTTACTGAGCAACACAAAACAAAACGGATGGGTAGTGCACTTCAGTTTTTAACACGTTATGATGAAGACGGCGAAGAATTATTGACACAGATAGTCACAGGAGATGAGACTTGGGTTTCTTACGACACCCCTGAAAGTAAGCGGCAATCAAGGGAATGGAGGCACACTTCATCCCCAGCAAAGGTTAAGCCGAAACAAATCTTGACACATCGAAAAATGATGTGCACAGTGTTCTGGGACTGGAAAGGCATCTTACTCATTGATTTCTTATCGCGTGGTCAAACAATCAAACAGATGTTTATTGCGAGACACTTAGGAAATTGCGCCGCGCAATACAGAATAAGCGCCGAGGATTGCTGTCAAAAGGTGTTGTTTTTCTTCACGACAACGCACGACCACACACTGCAAATGAGACGAAAAACGTTCTACAGGGGTTTGGCTGGGACGTGTTTGACCATCCTCCGAACAACTCTGACCTCACTCCTAGCGACTTTCATCTGTTCTTACATCTCAAGTCTTTCCTTGGCGGTCAACACTTCAACAATAACGAAGAGCTGAAAGAAAATGTTTCCAACTTTTTGAAGATACAGGCGGCAAACTTCTATGAAGAAGGTATACAAAAACTTGTGCCACGCTATGAAAAATGCCTGCAAAATTTCGGCGGTTATGTGGAAAAGTAGTTTAAGAGTTGTAGAATTTTGTGCAATAAATAATTATTCTGTATCTGCAACACAATTTAATTTTATTACCAAATGGAACTTACTTTCTGGACGTACCTCGTATTAAATAAATTAACGATGTCTGGGAGATCGACATTGGCGATTTCAAAAGCCTTAAAAAGTATAACGCAAGAGTTCGTATCTGCTAACCTGTGTAGATAGTTTTTCCAGATTCACACGTGAAAAGCCCTTAGGATCCAAAACTTGTACAGAAGCTGATAAGGCTTTTGAATATATTATAGATTTCTCCTTTCCCTTCGCAAAGATATCTTTTAGGGGGAAAGTACTTTTAGGATCTGCATTTCAAAAACTTTTAAAACAGAAAGGTATAAAGCATCAAGTTTGCAGGGAACCTGATGTAAAGTGTGCTATGATTAAGAGCTGTAATCGTACCTTCAAGTCTAAAATCTAGAATTGGTCTTGATGACTTATTAGCGCACACAATCACAGCGTCTACTCGTCAATAAGTGTTGCTCTTATCACACAAATGAGCAAAACCTATTTTAAGTATGGAAAATATTAGAGCGAACATAAGGTGTTCTCCAATCAAAGTAAATGAAAAGCACATATTAAAAATATTGAAAATCTTAAATTTCTAACATTAAAGCTAGAGCCATCAGGTTTAGTAAAGGAGAAGCAGTAAGCATAAGTAAAGAAAAGATGATATTTGCAATAGGTTATAAAATATTTCTCAACGGAGATTTTCAAAATAGCAAAGGTGATAAAATCGCCTCAACCAGTTTACGAACTAAAAGATCTTAACGGAGCTCCTACTGAGGGACAGCATTACAGTTGCGAACTTCTGTAATCTACTGTGTATAAAATAGATAACATACTAAAAACAAGGATGAGGAACGACACAACACAACACAACAGGTGGTCCGTTGGAAAGGATATGTCCTAACTATGACAGCTGAATCGATGCATCATGGACCGTTTTATGTAAGCGTGTTGAGTGATTCTAGAACGCATTTGTATCCCGAAAATTCACACGCTACTTTCGCGCAACTTACCACAAACCGTTAATCTTCAGAGAGATAAATGGGCGGTAGGTCTAGCAGAGCTTTCCTATTCCTACGATTACGAAACCATAGGTGAAAGTATACCTGACGAAGCCGGAAAAACAGACCAAAAATGTCGTTGTGACCAGAGCTGGTAGAATAGTGATTGAGAAAACGGAATTTAAGTATTTCAAAAACCGGCACACCTCCTAAAGAATCAGATAAAAGACGAAGAACATCAGTTATATTGCTCGTATTGGAGCTTCAGCGTGAACTTCATTCTCATCAGTGAGAGACAAAAAAGTTAGTAAAACGCCAAGAAAGATTGGTTTCCATCACATTCCATCCCAGAAATCTGTCAGACAAAGGATAATAAAACCCATTTTAAATTAGTTAGAAAGGTAGGTGGAAAGTCGGAAAGGATCCTTATTGGAAAAATTTTCTTTCCCACTGGAATATATTAAGGTATGGGGGATCTTATAGACACAAAAAAAAAAAAAAAAAAAAAAAAAAAAAAAAAAAAAAAAAAAAAAAAACACTTCCTAACCTCGATACTTTAAAGTTGCGAATCAGAGCATGCCTTCAGATGTAACTGACGATATCAAATCTCTGTTTCTTAGATCATACAGGAAAGGCTCTTTTCAGGTTGTTTATGCAACGGAGCCCGTTTTTTTTGCACTGCAATCAGATTGAACCACAACTGATTGGCAAGGCTTACGTTCGCTATCTAAGAATAATTCAATTTCCCTCTTACACTAGTTATCACAAATTTGAAAATATATTTTACGTTACAATAGAACTTGATTATTTTGAAGCCATAGCAACTGAATTAGTGAACCATCAGCGTTACACCTACCATTTCTTGCTGCATGTTAACAAAGTATTGTGATTTTTTGGTTTCAGATGGTACCTGAGTTTGCAGCTGCATTTCAAGGGTTCTGTAGCCCTCAAAGGGAAATAATTATTAAATAGTTTCCGGTAGCGGAAAATGAAAGCGAACAGATAGTGTTGCACCATCTGTTTCACCAACCCGATATTCTCCGCAACATTTGGCCTATAAAATATTGGGAAACAAATGCAGGGTTGACAAATAACTCCCATGGAATTCCAAGGTGTTCTGGTTATATCGACTATGAGCCAAACCCTTCAGAATTCCCCCTGGAACATTAATTGTCAGGGAAATACATTTGTAAGAATGTTGCAACCTGATAGCTATGATGATTATTCCGTTTTAAATATTGAAAACCTGGGTGGCAATGTGAACATTGAATTTTAGTCACTGCTCCTATATGCCGGTGGCATAATTTTATCACTATTTGCTGCACCACACAGGCGCCAGGAATAGCGTGATGGGCGAACGAAAATCGTTGGGAATTTGATATATAGTCCTAACCATTATCGTAGTATTCCGCGGTATACGAGTAAGATCCTAGTCTGTGGTTCAAATCCCGTGGTCGACAATAGCCGGTGTAAAAAATCTTTACATGGTTTTCTTCAGAAGGAAGATAAAGCCGTGGCATAAAACAGCCAAATTAGGCATATTAAGCGGCCATTTTACAATGAGCCGCAGAGAGTTTAAAAATCTTCATCCATTTTTTGAGAGTCCTATTATGAATTAGAATTAGAATCATAAATTGAAAACCATGCATTAGGTTATAGACCCATTTACAGCATGCAGTATAAGTAGAGTGAGGGGCGTCTGGGTGATTACGTCGGGCCACACTATGTAGAAGGTCATTCGTTCAACAAGGTAGGGGCTTAGGTTACTTTTGGGGAGTCTATTCAGAATTATTAAGCCCCTTCTACTATCCGGTGGAAAATCATTGGGCAGCAAAGCCCTCACCATGGGGCAAACATCACGACCAATTTTGCAGCAAAACAGGGAGGTACCAAAGTCAAATATGTCGCAGCAAGACGAGTCACAATAGGTACAAAAATAAATTGGCGGGTAAGTTGAGCATGCAAAGGATAAGAGAAAGAGCTCGGCTTCAAAAGAGCCTCAGAAACTAAACAAGCTAAAGATGTTTTCGGTTAAATACTTCCTGCGCTGCATTGTTACCATCACATGTGCTCAGGGTGATAGAGAGATAACACCATGATCAGCCGTACAACATCCAAATTTGACATCTTTGCTAAAAAAGAACAAAAAAATCATTCGGCGGTATTAGGAAATTTTACTACACTAGTCAAACCCACCGTCCCAGTAGATCAAAGGGTACTAGAATTTCTTATTCATGGAGATAAAAATCATTACGTAGATTTAAATGTTTATTCGATGGTGAAAGGAGAATTTGTGAAATTAGATGATTCAAACTTAGCATCAAGAAATAGAACGTCAGGTGTTAAAAATGTATTTCTCTCCTTGTTCAGTCAATTGAGTGTTTCCGTAACCGGAACATCCATCACTCCTTCCGAGGATCTTTATCACAACCGTAGTTATTTAGAAACCCTATTAGCATACGGTCAAAATACAGCAAATAGACATCTTACTAATGCTTTTTGTCACATAGACGCGGTTCACAATGGTCTCCCTGGAGACGATGGAACTTTGAAAGCCGGGGATTCTAATCGTGGATGGAAGCAACGATTTAGTAAAAGCAATAGTTTAAAGAAATAATCATGTTCGGTAGATTACATGCAGATGCTTTCAATATACCCACTTTGCTACTACCAGGACTTGCTCTTCAAATCAAATTAACCAAAGCAGAAGACTCATTGTATATGATGTGTGAAAGCGCAGATCTACATGCTAGATTTGAATTTATAGATACAACTCTGTACGTGAAAAAAGTAAAATCAGCGCCTTGTCACTTGATGTCTCATATGAAAGATTTAGAAAAGGTAAATGCAAGATACGATATACCTCGAGTCAATCTCAGATCCTTCAATTTCGTAGCAGGACAGAGTACATACTCTGTGGATAACGGTGAGCTAGGACTACTAGCAAAAAGATACTTAAAGGTATGACTGACAATACAAAATTTTAGGGAACTTATACCACGGACCCTTTCAATTTTAAGCATTTTGGTTAGATATACTTTGCAGAATATCTTAACGGACAACACAATCCGGCAGAGGGTCTTTCTATAGACTCTTCTCGTGAAAAAGGTACAACACCGGCTTACCAAACACTCTTTTCTGGTTCTAGCATTCACCACAACAACACTGAAATCCAAATCACACACGACATGCATGTAAGGGGTTTTTTATAATACTTTACGATTTAACGCTTCAGAAGGTCATGCTCTTCTATTAAATAATGGAAATATTACAATAAAGCTCATTTAAAGACAAGTGAACTGAAACAAGCATTGCGTGTCTCATGTACTGCATATATGAAAACTCTATTCAGATAGACAAAAATCTAAAAGTGTACACAGATTATTAAATATAAATACCTTACAGGTAGAGAAACGTAGCACGGTGTTCCAAACTTTTGAGACGATCTTTGCTTCTGACATGCTGCTTAAAGAATTTAAAAAAACTATCTAAATTTACATCCTCACGACCTACCTGGTTCAAACCGGATAGCTGTGACTCAAATTTCTAATTCTTTTGCATGGTATTTCTATTCCTATGGCCTACCCCCTTTCATAAAACCCTTAAAATACTCAATGGCATTTAATTTCAACTTTTAACAACCACCAGCTGCACAGCCTCTACTCCGACATCTGCGACCAATACGCATGCCTCTATGTTCTTTTCACATGCACCAGAGGATACACCATTAATGAGTTTGTAGCATTGTTTAACTCTGCCCATCCGGACCGTCAGGCCATAGAGATGTTCCGCTGTGAGTTTCCATTCTGGAGATGTAACGGTGTACACAATTGCCACTCAGGTATAAAAGTAAGTGTTATTCACGTATTCCGCTCAGTCTTTGTTGAAGGTGGAAGGAGGTGCTGTGGAATATACAGCGCATAAGGAAACAGTATAGAATTAATCATAATGGAATTGGCCATCGCAGGGAAAGGATTTGTTCAATCATTTCATTTTTGAAGCCCCTACTCTTAGAATAAAAATTGGATGCTTTTAATAAAGAAAATAGAACTGAAATGCATCTTAGAAATGGCTACATTCTTTATCACATGACAAAAACTGTACTAACTAAAATAAAACTAATAACAGAATACAAAAACTAATAGCAGAACGTTTATTAGTTTAAAAACAGAACTTAATTTACCAAATTGAGAATATCTGTACCATCAGATGATTTCGTTGCCACGAGTTCAGCAACACCCACTGTGCCTACAAACATGCTCACGCCATGTTTAATTGTTTAAAGTATCATCACCTTCAAAAACTTAATTTTATTTAAAACCAGATGTCCTTCTGATAGCTGTAATGAACACAATGTTTCAGCTATATAAAACCAGGGATATCCAGACTTCTGTTTACGAGTCGTCGGTATAACTTCCAGAGGTAAGCAAATCAAGATGTTGCGCCAACCGTTATCTGCGATTTCCGAGCCCACGGCATCGCTGAACCTACTTCCTCGACAAGCATTGCTCCTGATATATCAACTTGGATATCTACAAGAGAAGAAATTAGGAGTTTCTCGTGGACATTGGTGGAATAAGGCAGGGTATGGTCATCCTGTAATCTTAATCTTCACAACCCTGTTCAATCATCCACCTAAACTTGCCGAAATTCTCTGTCAAGGCCAGTCGTACAGGTGATTCGAGGAACAGTTTCGCCTATGAAGCATCAGTGGTCGCCGTGCAAGTGTAAAAAGCGAATATTCACTGCAAGTTATTGCCATTAGGTTAATCATTCTATATCATTAAGCACATACACATTCACTTCCACATGCATACTGGAAGTTTGGAAAACTCTATGGGGGATAAGGAATAATTCTGGTTAAAGTAAAATTTTATGTCTCAGACGGGAATCGAGCCAGGGACTTCCGAGTAAGAAGTTGGCTGTCAGACCACTCGACCATGGAGGCAGTTCATTTACTTTTGCAGCTCAAATGGGATCATATTTCTTATTTACATTCTTTTCAACAACTTTTGCGACATTAGCCTTGTTATGCATATTGGAAATGATATATGGAGAAAAGTCACAACAGAGTAATAAAACAAAACTGGCAATGTAAATCAATAGCTCTTGAAATGAAGGCAGTCTGTTTGTTAATAGGAGCAGACAACAAAATACAGCCCATTATTAGAATATGGGAGAATTTCAACATTTGTATTTCATAACGTGGGCCAGTTTGCCAAATTTAATACCATAGGCAAGTACTTCATCACTATATCTATAGACGGTATAAATGCCTATAATGATGTGTATTTTAAATATCTCCTTAATTCATAACTACATAGTGCGGTTAATTGTAACTTAAATAATTGATTTGAGCTGGAATTACATTAATATACAGAGTTTCCTGCAAAAATATTATTTCAATCTCACTCAGTTTCTCATTAATTACGACTTCCGAGTTCTTCAATATAATATTTTATCAAATATTTAAAATTAAAATGTTCTTCTTCTTATCGTACTATTTAGCTTTCGAAATTAAATTTCGCTGTACACATCTTTCTCAGCTGCCTACAGCTTTACTTTTCATTTCTTTAAGAACTTCACCGATGTGTTTCCTTAGAGTGAGTAGTAGAGTTATGTAAACATAGGATGCTGTAGATATAATGTGGAGCGGTCAATTAGGTATCTCCCTTGGTGGGTGTTGCCTAAACTTTATGCAGGGTGCTCCCTTATCAGCGAAGGCTCGTGTTGGGTATTATAGCTCCCTTTGTATGGTCAAAATCTTCATTTGAGAACTCGTTAATCTAAGAAACATGTTAGCGTACAGATGCTAAAAATTTTCTGTGTATTGTGTTGAATAATGCTGCCAGAACTCGTCCAAGCAGAACTTTACGACTTTTGAGTAGCCCTGTACACACTTGTACCCAATGAATGAAAATACACAAACACACACACGTGCACGCGCACACGGATACGAACTTACAGACACCCACACACCCGCACACATATACAAACTCATGCTCGTGCACACGCGCGCGCGCACTCTTACAACCTATGCAGCTAAGCGTATATGCGGAGATTTTAAGCATTACCGTTTACCAGAAATATTTCAAAGTGATTTTGGACATCTCCGAAGGTATCAATAGGCTGACTTCTCATGAAATAAGTATAAAATATTAATGCAGGAAAATTTCTTGTTTCGAACATATGGGTTTTATGGTTTCAACCAAAACAGAAGTCCCCCATCCTAACCAGAGTCCAGAGTCTCTTCTAGGCCTCAGAGACAGTTATAGACTACATTTGTGAGCAAGCTCTTCCACACTAGCCTGTGTAGGACAGGAGTTGAAAAGGTAGAGCTAAACTGAAAAATTCAACGGCATACCCGAGATTTGAACCATCTCGCATTTTCCGTTGAGCTGCTCTAACCACTGAGCTATCATGGCAAATTACTGATACATCATGTTTCCCAACTGACTGGCGTTTTTTCGGTAAACTGCACAAAGAGTTCTCAAAAATGTTTGAGATGACATAACAAAATAGCAACTTACAATGTCGTAAGACTTTAAATCTCAGACTTCAGAGTTTAGCAAAGTAAAGAGTCAACCATTGAGATCTCCTGGTGTAGTTTACCGGAACAAACGCGAGTCAGTTAGGCAATGTAATGCTGTACCGTCATTTTGCCACGCCGACTTAGTGGTTAGAGCAGCTGCATGGAGACCAGAAGATCATTGCATCACTCCTCCCAAATCCTCTTTTACAACAGAAAATACCAACCAATTACACAACACTTTTTTTACAGTTGCATAGAAGCGGTCATTGCCACAAAAACGTGGTTGCCTTCCTTACGCTCTGCTTTCACTGTGTCATGACTTCCATTTCTTTGACATTTCAATTCAGCTGCCATTTTTCTTCTTCTTCTTCTTCTTCTTTAACTAAAAACTTTCTGAAAGACTTAAAATACCTCGAGGAATAACGTGTTTCACTAAATCTGTTTGTGAATTTGTTTAAACCAAGATTTGTACTACAGCTGCAATAAAACATTAGTGCTAAAAAGAATACTTTCACATACTATTTAACAACACACAAAATAATTCAAAATCTTCAATCAGTCCATTTAATACATTTAATTGTAATATTCTTTTCTCCAACTATTTATCACACTTAAAACTTAAAATATAACACAGAATTTATGCGCGGTGATACTTTGTTGAAATGTTAAGTAGCAGATGCTAAGTAACCAGGATAGTAAGTACACAGACAGAACTCTAGACCACCTCTTTTTGCACAACATTTTGGCCGTTCGTATATAGGGAATACTAGGAGGGGTACTAGGGAGTGCAGCGGTTTGAAGTTGTTCCAGGATGATTCTGAAGACAATTTCAGGTCATTGGGAGATGCATAATTGTAAGCTCGCTTTGAGCGTATATTGTACAATATACCCGATGTATGTCGTAAGAGTTTTCTACGATGATTGTAACCAAACCCGGTCTCGTAGCACTTTGGGTATTCTATCATGTATTCTATTCGGCTTGGCGCTGACTTCTCGAAGCTTTGGTTATAGTTACTGCGGCACACATTTCCCTTCTAAGAGCTATTCGGACCAAGATCTGCAGCAAGGAGATCACGATGAACCATTATCAGCTTCCTTCGGGGTTGGCGCCCTATGCGTGACGGGAGCCCAGAACCTCTTTCTTTCTTCCTTTCTTCACACTCCTCACTTTTGTTTGCATCTGCTTATTGGTGGAATTCACTACCGTCGATTCATGTCCCATTTTCCCCGTCCAGGATTCCAATTTTCACTCCATTTTCTATACCATGGCAATAATGAAGCATTTCTTCCATATTGGATTTTTAATATATTAAACCACTTGCAAATCAGTTTGACTTTGTCCAGCCTTGTATCGTCACTGTTTTAATCTAAGTTCTATCTTCACTGGGACCTACTTGATTATCACGATCACCCACACACTTTGAAATAAACTCGAGCTTAGCTAATAAGGCAGGTGGAAATGAATGGGATGCATCTGTGAAATTTGACCAAACATTGAGACTTTTGTTTAAATAAAATAATAATGATTCTAAACTTTAAGAAAATTGATCGTTTTTGCACTTGACGCAGTTTAAATACCAATTAACAGAAGCCTTTAATGGGCAGGCGCATGTTTATTACAAGATACTCCCAAATTTAAACTTTTTTTTTCTCGTAAACCTTTCCTCAAAACTTTTCCACACTAAAAATACACTAGCTCATTTAATTTTTATCAATTTCTTGCAAAAGTTCTATACTGTCTTTCAAAATTTGAGAGAGTTAGTCGGCCTCGCTAATATGATTATTGTTAATTCCATCAATTTTTAATTAGCTAATGAATTTAAGAGTGTTGATAATCAATTCTTTTATATATTTAAAAGTGTAAAGCAACCAAAGTTCAGAGTTGTTTACCCAAACTTGGCTATTGGAGAGGGCAAAATCCTTTGTGAGAAATTTCTGTTTTGTCAGTCACGTACATGGTGCATGTGCGTGCAATAGAGAAATAAGTGATGGTGAAGACCCAAGTTGTAGTGAAATGAGTCTTTTTCCACTGTGTGATGTTGGTCACGTGTGCGTTATGATACATTCTGGGTAGTAAATGATGCATTATGGGACACATTTTCTGGAAAGAAGCAGCCGTGACAGAAAATCTACTATATAGGTAGGAGAAAGTAGGATCTCGGGGCAGTCACACCTACGATTATGGACTTTAAGGCAGTCAGTTACGTACATTCGGGCACTCAGTTACGCATATCAGACACTCAGTTGTGCATATCTACCACTTAATTACACACGTCAAGACACCCGCAGTTATATTCATCAAGGCATTCAAATACACTCAGTCGCTATGTACGCGTAACCGTTAAGTTCAGGCGCATACTCGTTATCAGATTCTTAATACGGTGTGAGATTAATAAGCGAACAAGAAATTAGTTTATTGAGTGAAGTTAATGTAGGTCGTCAAAGAAGGAAAGCTCCTAGAAATAATTACAGATAGATTGTAAAGTTACCACCCGGGTGAGTCAAATCTATACACAAACTGAGCTGAGCCAGAGGCAAACCACCGGTAGTGGATCTTCTGAAAAAGTTACGTGGAGATCTACTCTTTTGGTAGTAGAGTGTGTATTGAGGCATCTTCAACGCAAGAGCAACACCAACTTCATGCTTGGCTCTTCAACGGGGTGTTAAATAAGGCTGCATACTGGGCATATAACGTGGTGTATTAATAAAGCTACCATCAAGTGGGAGAATAGACCCGCCGCAAAGTATGTTAAGCCAAATAGTTATATATTTCTTTTTTTTTTTTAAATAATGCACCAATTTTGATAAATAAATGTTTAGATTTTGAAAAAAAGAGTTTTGGAGATTACGAAAAGTAATTATTTCACTAGAATAATTAGGGTTAATATAAGAAAATATTATTTGACAGATCTACTTGTAAACTTATTTATTTTAATGTTTTATATTTTATTCAAGTTGTTCTACAAATACATCACATAGCTCATTTATATTAGAACAATGGATATAGATAAAACAATAATATGATTTAAAGAACCAACCACGGTAGAATTTCAATGCATGCAAAAATATCCGTATCATTGTGTATAATAGTTAGCACAAGTTCCTAAACTGTATCTTAGATTCTGTGGATTGCTCCGATACTTTACCTTAAGATTACGCGCATATAAAGAATGGTATTGCTCCATCTCAAGAGATGCGATCAGGCGTGACAGTGACACATTACTAATCGTTCAGTGGAGCACAATTATTGTCAAAGTAACAAGTTCTACCAACACACACATTTAATAACAACCAGATAAAAAGGAGAAATAAATAAATATATAAACGAGAAAATATCTGCAGATTTGTAACACGCATATACGTAAGTGCAGGGCCACGGTATGGCTGAGTGGTTATACCACTCGGCTCTCACCTAGAAGACCCGGAGTTGATCCCAAGAGACCGCATGTAGATTTTGTGATGGACAAATCGGCGCAGGGGCGGATTTTCTCCGGGGTGTCCCTAGCCATCACATTTCATCGGTGCTGCATTTTCATTCCGTGCATCATCAAGGTCATCTGATACGATGCTATGTGTAGTAAAACCGGAGTAGAAACGTTTTCAAAAAATTAAAAAATATATAAATGAAGTGCAATTTTCTATGTAATTCTTCACAGTCAGCGCCATCGTTGAATTCGGATTCGGAAAACGACTCACGCATAATGATTATTAAAGGCTCCATCTGGTCGTCTCTTCCCATTTCTATTCATAAGTCCAGCACGTGTGCTTCCTCTACATGCCGCACACAGTGCCCAAGGTGGAAACTTCGATATTCTACATTTCTTCACAACAATCTTAAATGAGCTATATTTTTATGTACCACTTCACCACTAAACTCTATGGGGTTGTAGTGGCAATGTTATGCACATAACCGCCCTTGCGATTTCCATGCTGCTTAGCAATTTCATACACACGTGCAGGTTTGTACACCTAAACCAGCTCCGCCTTGGTTTGCGTGCTTATGTGCGGTATGCCTCTAGAGATGGGCTTTAAAATGTTCTGGTCTTCTGATGCTTTTTTTTACCTTTAAACCACCAGAACCATGGAACATCCACCAACCACCTGATTTAGTATGGTTTCGGTTGAACAAAGTATCGTCTAGAAAATAATATAGTCCTTATCTCGTGCATGGGTTGTAGAAACACCATTCTTGCTTCAACAATGGCGCTCCATTCCCTTAGGAGTTTCCAGCCGTCATTAGTACGTTTGTCATACTAACTACTTTCGCATTCCTTTTAAAATACGCAACATTACGTACTTTCCACTCTGGCAATTTTCAGCTTATCTCTCTTTTACCGAAAGATTATCTACTGTCGAATATTCTCACTCTCTCTCTCTCTCTCTCTCTCTTTCTCTCTCTCTCTCTCTCTCTCTCTCTCTCTTTCCACATATTAAACTTATGCTAAGAAGGTTTTCGCTTAAGTCATTTAAACCTGTAAATTCCTTGTTGCGATTGTGTCGCTTGCCTATTATTTGAAACCGTATGGGTAACTCAGCTTCTTAGGCGCTGACCTTTTGATCTCAAGGTTTCGGGTTCAAACTCGGCCCAGATCGATGTCTTTTAAGTGGGCTTAAAAGCGACAGCCCAATATTAGTAGATCTAATGCAATGTAAAAAACTAATGCGGTACGACATTCCGGCACACATACAAATATATACGTATATATACACGTGGGCCACGCCGTGGCCGAGTGGTTAGACAACTAGGCTCTCACTTACGCGGCCCGGGTTTGATTCCAAGCGACCGCATGTGTGATTTGTGGAGGACAAAGCACCGCAGGGGCAGTTTTTCTTTGGGTTCTCCGGTTTGCCCCGCCATCACATTACACCGGTGCTCCATCTTCATTCCACGTATCACCAGTATCATCGCCTGCGGTGCCACAACAAGTAAAAGCGGGTGTTAAACACTAACAAAAAAGTATATATACACTTCCGTTTTGTGCTCATGTAGCAGTCGGCTGCATTTCGCGACATCGCCGCGACATGGACATTTCACACGCTGAAGAGTCAAACACAAGATATTTCTTAATTCTTGGCACTAGTAACACTCCTTTGTCGTCACAGAAGTCACAAATTCGCTCAGAGAAGCCACTCTATATTGCACCAGAAACACACATTAAAATCAATCCTATTCATGTACTGACTGACCCATTGGCTCGACTGGGCAAGAATGCTCGCTAATATAGCATCAGATATCGCTCTACTACGCTCTGGGGGCGTTCTGGGTGCGGATGAGCAAGGAAATTGCAGATTGATCTAGCTATTTCTCGATATCGCGGTATTTACGTTGGGCGAGAATGTTTGATTATCTCTTACCGTCTTTCCGGCACCGACTTCCCGAAGCTTGGTCAAAGACGTTGGGTTGTAATATTTTTAAAACTTTTCTGAGTGAAATACGAAATTTGGTTTCAACCTACATATTCGTTCTTCAGTTAAGCTGTTGACCCAGCAAAATAAAAATACAGACATTAACATACAACTCACATACAAGCACACAAGCGCACAAGCGATAATAGCGTTTTAAGCCAAACTGATTCTTTATATTAGATGGAAGCATGAAAAAGTGCCAGAATCACAAATTTGGACACAATTTTAAGCAAAAAATTAAGGTTTTTGAACAACATCTGCAGTTGGGAAAGATAGTATAACTCTGAGAAATGCAATGCCATAGACGTGAACTGAACCAGACACAATTGGCTAACCATGCCGTTGTCATAATCAGCCAAATTAAAATGGAATATACCGGCACATCCTTAACTTCCCCCCAAAATCACATTTTATCGGGTAACAACAAAGCATTCTCAATATTTCGAGATAATATACCCAATGGGAACTTACAGTCTCGAAAATACTGCAATAAAATACTTAATCTACATGCACTCAATTATATAAGATCGATTAATTAAGTCTATTTTTGTTAAACCAATAAAGTTATAGGCAAAAGTTCGACAACGGAGAGTGAAAACTTCATGCACTGTGATTTGTAAAGATTTTTTGCGCGCTAAAATCCTTCATCAGACAGGGGTGACGTGTTGGAACCACAACTGGCAGACAGACAAAGTCCAGAAAAGCGCAAAGTCCATAACTCTGTAGTTGAAGGCTATTCATTCCGGCTCCAGGTTCCGGCATTCAACCTCTAACTCCACAGGTTTTGGGTCTCGTTAAATTTCTCGTACTTCCCAGGATAGCCAAGAAAACGCGAGAAGACAATTTACTGCACTTTTTTTTTTTTTATTAACATTTTCAACTGGTTTCATTCTAATATTTCACACAAAACACACAGAGTTAAAATATTCTGTCATCTGTGGTACTCCTGTCATTTTTGCTATTACATTTTAAGAAAAGGAAATATTCAGTAGATTGCTTGAGTTTCCTTTTATATATCAAATATGAATCTACGACAGGGGTCAACGGCTTTACTTCCCTTCTGAAGGAAGCCACAATAAGATGTTTACGCCCGAAAAAAAATCCCTCCCCCTCCGCTGGGTTTGAACCCGTGACTTTGGGCCCTAGAGGCTATTATGTTATCCCTAGACTAAATGGACGAGAAGTTGATAAGTAAATGCCACGAAAGGGAATGATGGATAGGAAATCGTGGAAAATAAGCCCACCAGCTTTCGCGTAAGCGACAAGGCGGAACCACGAAAAACTAAATGAGTTTGTGGTCGACGGTAATCGAACACGCATCTCCCGAATAAGAATCGTACACGTTACCACGACGCCGTTTTGCTCAGTTTTTGAACCACTAGCTAACCAATTTTATTAATATAACCACTAGCCAAGAAAGAGATTAAAATGCTGTACTAGATTTCAGTAAAAAACACAAGGAAATGATATAATTACCAAATTTCTTTGTAATAACTGTAGATGGAATTCCTGGGACTCTAGGGAGATAAAATAGCGGGAAAATATGCATATAACCGTCAGAACAGGTTGTATAAGAACAATTATTGCTATTGAGTTGTTGAACACTTCGTGTCCCTGGGTTACAGGTTGGAACACTTCCAGAGCAAGATCATATTTTGGATTCTTCTGATACTTGACAGTTTGTCACAGTACTCACAATACTATATAGCATCACGAAACTAACGTATCTTAAGGAATTTAAATAACTGCTGTGCATAAGGGTGACAGCTATGAATACATCAAGAAACACCTACACCACGCTTAATTTGGTATCTATAGATAAGCTTCATTTCA
>CM060900.1:294147235-294152235 GCA_030762935.1 Hymenopus coronatus
TACTGCTGCTGCTATCACTTCTACTACTACTACTACTAATGCTGCTATCACTGCTACTACTACTACTAATGTTGCTATCACAACTACTACTACTACTACTACTATTGCTGCTATCACTGCTACTACAACTACTAATGCTGCTGCTATCACTACTACTACTGCTGCTACTGCTATCACTACTACTACAACTACTAATGCTGCTGCTCTCACTACTACTACTACAACTACTAATACTGCTGATATCACTACTACTACTACAACTACTAATACTGCTGCTATCACTACTACTACTACAACTACTAATACTGCTGCTATCACTACTACTACTACAACTACTACTACTGCTGCTATCACTACTACTACAACTACTAATGCTGCTGCTATCACTAATATTACTACAACTACTAATACTGCTGCTATCACTACTACTACTACAACTACTAATACTGCTGCTATCACTACTGCTACTACAACTACTAATGCTGCTATCACAATTACTACTACAACTACTAATACTGCTGCTATCACTACTACTACTACTACTAATGCTGCTATCACTACTACTACTACTTCTAATGCTGCTATCACTACTACTACTACTACTACTACTACTACTACTACTAATGCTGCTATCACTACTACTACTACTACTACTACTACTACTACTACTACTACTACTACTACTACTACTAATGCTGCTATCACTATTACTTCTACTACTGCTACTACTACTCTCTTCTACTACTACTAATACAAGTACTACTTCTAATACTACCAAGACTGCTACTGCTACAACTACTGCTTCTACTACTTCTACTAATACTAGTACTACTGCTACTACCACTACTAATGCTGCTGCTATCACTACTACTAATACTACTGCTGCTAACACTACTACAACTACTGCTGCTGCAATCACTTCTACTACAACTGCTACTGCTGCTGCTATCACTACTACTACTACTACTACTGCTGCTGTTATCACTACTACTACTACTGCTGCTGCTGCTGCTATCACTACTACTACTACAACTACTAATGCTGCTGCTATGACTACTACTAATACTACTACTCCTGCTGCTATCACTACTACTAATACTACTACTGCTGCTGTTATCACTACTACTACTACTACTACTACTACTGCTGCTGCTATCACTACTACTACTACTACTACTACTACTACTGCTGCTGCTGCTGCTATCACTACTACTACTACTACTACTGCTGCTGCTGCTATGACTACTACTATTATTACTACTGCTGCTGTTATCACTACTATTAATACTACTACTGCTGCTGCTATCACTACTACTACTACTACTACTTCTGCTTTCAGTACTACTAATACTACTACTGCTGCTGTTATCACTACTACTACTACTACTACTACTACTATTGTTGCTGCCATCACTATTACTACTACTACTACTACTACTACTACTACTACTACTGCAGCTGCTATCACTTCTACTAATACTACTACCGCTGCTGCTATCACTATTACTAATACTACTAATGCTGCTATCACTACTACTACTACTAATGCTGCTGCTATCACTACTACTACTACTAATGCTGCTGCTATCACTACTAGTACTACTACTAATGCTGCTGCTATCACTACTACTACTATTACTACTACTACTACTGCTACTACAACTACTACTACTACTATTACTACTACTACTACTACTACTACTACTAATGCTGCTGCTATCACTGCTACTACTGCTATTACTACTAATACCATAATGCAGCTGCTATCACCACTATTACTACTGATACTACTGCTACTACTACTGCTGCTATCACTACTACTACTGCTACTGCTGCTGCTATCACTACTACTAATGCTGCTGCTATCACGACTACTACTACTGCTACTGCTGCTATCACTACTACTTCTAATGCTGCTGCTATCACTACAAAAGCTACTACTACTGCTGCTGCTATCACTACTACTACTGCTGATGCTATCACTACTACTACTGCTGAGGCTATCACTACTACTACTGCTGATGCTATCACTACTACTACTGCTGCTGCTATCACTACTACTACTGCTGCTGCTATCACTACTACCGCTGATGCTATCACTACTACTACTAATGCTGCTATCACTAGTACTACTGCTACAGCTGCTGCTATCACTACTAGTACTACTACTGCTACAGCTGCTGTTATCACTACTACTACTACTATTGCTGCTGCTATCACTACAACAACTACCACTACTGCTGCTTATCACTACTACTACTACTGCTACTGCTGCTGCTATCGCTACTTCTACTAATGCTGCTGCTATCACTACTACAACTACTACTGCTGCTACCACTTATACTACTACTGCTGCTGCTGCTATTTCTACTACTACTAATGCTGCTGCTATCACTACTCCAACTACTACTAATGCTGCTGCTATCAATACTACAAATTATACCAATGCTGCTGCTATCATTCCTATTACTATTGCTGCTGCTGTCGCTACTACTGCTAATACTAATGCTGCTGCTATCACTACTACTACTACTACTACTGCTGCTACCATCACTACTACTACTACTGCTGCTGCTGCTATCACTACTACTACTACTACTACTACTAATGCTGCTGCTATCACTGCTGCTGCTACTACTACTAATGCTGCTGCTATGACTACTACTGCTACTACTACTGCTGCTGCTATCGTTACTACTACTACTACGACTAATGCTGCTGCTATCACTACTACTGCTACTACTACTTCTGCTGCTATCATTACTACTACTACTACTCTACTACTAATGCTGCTGCTATCACTACTACTGCTTCTAATACTGCTGCTGATATCACTACTACTGATACTACTACTAATGCTGCTGCTATCACTACTACTACTACTACTACTACTAATACTACTAATGCTGCTGCTATCATTACTACTACTACTACTACTACTACTAATGCTGCTTCTATCACTACTACTACTACTACTACTACTACTACTACTACTATTGCTACTACTACTAATGCTGCTGCTATCACTACTACTGCTACTACTACTACTACTACTACTACTACTACTAATGCTCCTGCTATCACTACTACTACATTTACTACTAGTAATGCTGCTGCTATCACTACTACTAATGCTGCTGCTATCACTACTACTACTACTACTACTACTACTAATGCTGCTGCTACTGCTACTACTACTACTACTAATGCTGCTTCTATCACTGTTACTGCTACTTCTACTACTACTAATGCTGCTGCTACCACTACTACTGCTACTACTACTACTACTACTACTACTACTACTACTACTAATGCTGCTGCTATCACTGCTACTACTACTACTACTAATGCTGCTACTACTACTGCTTCTACTGCTAATGCTGCTGCTATCACTAATACTGCTATTTCTACTACTACTAATGCTGCTGCTATCACTACTACTGCTACTACTACTACTACTACTACTACTACTACTAATGCTGCTGATATCACTACTACTGCTACTACTACTAATGCTGCTGCTATCACTACTACTGCTACTACTACTACTACTACTACTACTAATGCTGCTGCTATCACTACTACTGCTACTACTACTACTACTATTAATGCTGTTGCTACTGCTACTGCTACTACTACTACTAATGCTGCTGCTATCACTACTACTGCTACTACTACTACTACTACTACTAATGCTGCTGCTATCACTACTACTGCTACTACTACTACTACTAATGCTGCTGCTATCACTACTGCTGCTACTACTACTTCTACTACTACTACTACTACTACTACTAATGCTGCTGCTACTTCTACTGCTACTGCTACTATTACTACTACTACTACTAATGCTGCTGCTATCACTACTACTCCTACTACTACTAATGCTGCTATCACTACTACTGCTACTACTACTACTACTATTACTACTAATGCAGCTGCTATCACTACTACTGCTACTACTACTAATGCTGCTGCTATCACTACCACTGCTACTACTACTACTAATGCTGCTGCTATTACTACTACTGATACTACTACTACTACTACTAATGCTGCTGCTACTGCTACTACTACTGCTACTACTACTACTAATGCTGCTGCTATCACTCTTACTGCTACTTCTACTACTACTAATGCTGCTGCTATCACTACTACTGCTACTACTACTACTACTACTAATGCTGCTGCTATCACTACTACTACTACTACTAATGCTGCTACTACTACTACTTCTACTGCTAATGCTGCTGTTACCACTATTACTGCTACTTCTACTACTACTAATGCTGCTGCTATCACTATTACTGCTACTTCTACTACTACTACTACTACTACTACTACTACTACTGCTACTACTACTACTACTACTACTACTACTACTAATGCTGCTGCTTTCTTTAACTACTGCTACTACTACTACTACTACTACTACTACTACTACTAATGCTGCTGATATCACTACTACTACTACTACTGCTACTAATACTACTACTACTACTACTACTACTAATGCTGCTGCTAAAACTACTACTGCTACTACTACTACTACTACTATTACTACTGCTACTACTACTAATGCTGCTGCTATCACTACTGCTGCTACTACTACTGCTACTACTACTAGTACTACTACTACTACTACTAATGCTGCTGCTATCACTACTACTACTACTACTACTACTACTACTACTACTACTACTAATGCTGCTGCTATCACTACTACTGCTACTACTACTACTACTACTACTACTATAACTACTACTACTAATGTTACTGCTACTGCTACTTCTACTACTACTACTACTAGTGCTGCTGCTATCACTTTTACTGCTACTACTACTAATGCTGCTGCTATCAATACTACTGCTACTACTACTAATGCTGCTGCTATCACTACTACTGCTACTACTACTAATGCTGCTGCTATCAGTACTACTGCTACTACTACTAATGCTGCTGCTATCACTACTACTATTAATACTACTACTACTACTAAT
>CM060900.1:294159735-294182235 GCA_030762935.1 Hymenopus coronatus
AAGAAAAAACGATCAGAGAAGTAAAAAGAAAAAGAATGGAAACTCCTGAAAAAATTAGAACTGAAGAACAAGATAGACTCTTCCTTGATAAAGTCCGGAAAGAGTACTCTATGTATCAGAAGTTAATGGAGAAAATTGAAAAGGAAACCGACACTCTCCACAGAGTGATAAAGGATATCCCAAATACAAAAAGGGAAATAAAAAATGCAGTCTGCCATTTAGAAGACTTCTTCAAAAGGTTACCTAGTGCCTCAAGTTTTATAAACGTGGTAATGGAAAAACTAGCAACTCAAAGTAGTCAAAAGCAGAAGGAAACCACTGAAGCCTGTACGCAAACAATTACAAAAAAACAAGAAGAAATAGAGAAGCTGAAATATACGATAAAATGTGAGCTAGAAAAAGATATAAATGACCAACAACTACATGAAATTGCAAGTATGAAATGGCCGGAAGAGGCCTTCGAAAACTGTCAACCTGCAAAAGGAAAACCTTTAGCAGTTGAGGATGAAGACCTGGTGATAATTTCAAATAAATAAGTTGATAAAGAGGAAGAGATTATAAGGAACATTATTAATATAAATCCGCAAATAAAAGAGTTTTTGGAAGAAGATAAACTAAAACCAGGAAAAATGATATGCAATATTTTATCAAATGAAACCCTTGGTGATGAAAAGGAATCTAAAAATACAAAGAAATATCTGTACCTCATTATGACTGAGGACGGGGGAAAATCGACAGAAAATATATCTAATCTAAGAAAAAATTTAGAAAAAATATTAGACACAGAGAGGAAAAATGGGAGAACCCGCATAGCCGGTGTAACCACGGATCAAGTGGATGAGCAAGTAACAAGGAAAGTTTTGGAGTTTTTATGCAAAAGAAAAAATGTTAAGATGTCAATGTATATAAAACATCAAAGATACAATGAAACAAAAGGGATGGAGGACAATAGTAGGAAGAGAGGACTAAATGAAGATACAATCGTACTCAAGCCACTTGGAGAAAAATCATACGCAGACATTCTGAAAAATATAAAAGAAGTAGACACAAGTGGAATAATAATTGATCACAAAAGAAAGACAAACGAAGGAAATATGCAGCTGAAAATAAAAGGGAAAAATAGAAATGATAGAAAGATTTTTAAACAACTCCTTTCTTCAAAATTGGACAAAATTGCAGAAGTAAATTTGGAAAGCAAAAAACAAACTGTTATGCTACTAGATATAGATGAAGTTGTAGATGAACATGAAGTAAAAGAAACCATAGAGTAGGAATTAGGGAAAATGGAACAAAATATTCTAATAAAAATGTCAGATAAAGCAAATGCACAAGGTGTAAAATATGCCTTTTTTAACCTCTAATATAGAGATTACAAATCGACTGCTAGCAAAGAAAACAATAGGGAAAGGATGGGACAGATGGAGAGTCAAGCCAACAAATACTCTAAGTAGATGTTATAAGTGTTACAGAGTAGGGCATGTTGCAAGCGAATGTACAGCTGCACCTTTTGTGAAAATGTGTCATAAATGTGGGGAAACAGGTCATCGAATAAAAGAGTGTAAAAACATGACAAGATGTTACCTGTGTAACTCAAATGAACACAAAGCAGAGACGATGACATGTCCTGAGTATAGGAAATTAGTGGAAACCCAGGCAAGGATACAAAGACAAAACTCCTATAAATAATGAGATTACTTCAGGTAAATCTTGATAGGAGTAAACGGGCCATGGACTTACTTATACATAAATGTGCAGAACGTCAAATACACCTGTGTATTATCGCAGTACCAAATAAAAACATGACAAGATGTTACCCGTGTAACTCAAATGAACACAAACCAGAGACGATGAGATGTCCTGAGTATAGGAAATTAGTGGAAACCCACGCAAGGATACAAAGACAAAACTCCTCTAAATAATGAGATTACTTCAGGTAAATCTTGATAGGAGTAAACGGGCCATGGATTTACTTATACATAAATGTGCAGAACGTCAAATACATCTGTGTATTATCGCAGAACCAAATAAAAACATGACCAAACATAGCCCAAAATGGATCACAGTAGAAAGAATAGACGCAGCCATTTATATTCCACGAAGTAATGATAAAGTGAGAAACATCGGAAGTGGCAGTGGTTTTGTCTGGGCCAACACCGATGAAATATTGGTATTTTCCTGTTATGTGTCTCCTAAAACAGATCTGGATGATTTCCATAAATACCTATTTGAAATCAATTGCGACCTTAAACAACAAAAACATAAAAAGAAAGTCCTTATTGGAGGGGATTTCAATGCCAAGGCATATTCCTGGGGCTCGCCTATAGAAGAGAAGAAAGGTAGTGCTCTGGCAGAATGGGCAAGCGAAAATGATTATAATATCCTAAATGATGGGAAAATGCCAACTTTTGAAAGAAACGATGGTACATCTTTCATAGATATCACAATGTGTTCTGGAGAAATGAGTAAATTTATTAGTAAATAGTATGTGGATAATGAAGAAAATTTAAGTTACCACAAGAATATATTTATAGAGACAATAAACACTAAATTGCCAACACCAATTAAAAGGCCACAGAAAGGTTGGATTTACAAAAATGATAAGAAAGATATTTTAATACAAAAGGTAGAAGAGGCAGCGAGTCATCCAGAGTACTTACATCTACCAAAGAAGCTTGGAGAACTATTAGAAAAGGCATGTAACTCTACTTTTAAGAAGAAAGGCAGACATGGTAAGTTTAAAGCGGCGTATTGGTGGAATAACGATATTTCCCAACTAAGGAAAAGGAGTATGGAGGTACGAAGAAAAGTGACAAGGGCACACAAAAGAAGAAATGCGGAGGAAAATGAAAAACTCACCATACAAAAGGAATATCTAAGATGTCGGAATGACTTAAAAAACGCAATAAATACAGCGAAGAAGGATGCATGGGAACAGCTATCTCAGGAAGTGGATGTGGATCCATGGGTACTGGATATAAAATTGTGACAAAAAAATTAGGACTCCGCACACCTTTAGTTATTACGGATGAGGAACAAAAAGAAATTGCTAAAGAGTTATTTCCCGTACATAAAAGGAATACGTGGACAAAAATGCAAATAGAAATAGAAGAAGTACCAAAGTGCCAAATAAACGAGATCATGGATGCAGGAAAACGCATAAAAACTGGTAAAGCCGCTGGACCTGATGGCATCCCCCCGGAAGTTATAAAGCTAATTGCTGAGAAAAAGCCGGATCTTCTGATGGAAACACTAGATGGTTTAATATGCAGAGGAAAATTTCCCAAGGAGTGGAAAATTGCAAAACTTATACTGATAGAAAAACCAAAAAAGAGAAACTGCAAAAAAAACCTATAGACCTTTATGCCTTTTGGATACAATAGGGAAACTGTTTGAACAAATAATTAATCAGAGATTATTAACAGAGATAGATTTAAAAGGTAGTCTCGCGCAAACCCAATTTGGTTTTAGAAAAGGCCGATCAACAGCCGATGCAATAAAGTTGGTCTTGGAAACAGCACAGAAAGAAGTTAATGAAAATAATAGGTATGTAGTAATGGTTACTTTAGACGTTAAAAATGCTTTTAACTCTGTACCGTGGCTAGGCATTATATATGAGTTAATAAAAAAGAAAATATCTCCATACATGATTAAATTAATAAGTAGTTATCTACAAGATAGAAAGATCTTTATTGGAGAAAACTCTGAGATGGATGTAACCAGTGGAGTACCGCAAGGATCAATTTTAGGCCCCACTTATTGGAATATATACTATGATGAAGTGCTTAGACAGGAACCTGCAGCAGGTGTAACACTGGTGGGATACGCAGACGACCTCGCTCTGATTGTGTGCGGCACTTCAAAACAAGATATAGAGGAAAAAAATACAGTGGTCCATCAATAGGGTTGAAGTCTGGATGACTAGTAGAGGACTGAGCCTGGCTCCGACCAAAACCGAAATGGTAATCCTGGGAGGGAGGAGAACTCTCAAAGAAGTGACTATACAGGATGGAGACTTAGAACTTAAATCGCAAAAATACCTAAAATATTTAGGTATCTAAATTGGATATAATATGAGTATGGTTGTACATCTAAAGTATGTATCTGCAAAGGCGGAAAAATTGGTCGCAGCTTTGGCCAGACTGATGCCAAACGTAGGAGGTCCTAACCAACAAAAGAGGAAATTGTTAGGAAGTGTTATTAGCTCCATTATACTTTATTGTGCTGCGGCTTGGAAGCAATGTATGAAGAAAATAACACATAGGAAACTTATAGAATGCGTCCAAAGAAAGATCGCTATAAGAATAGCAAGTGCATATTGCACAACATCCACAAAGGCTATACAAGTGATTGCAGGAACAATACCGCTACATTTATTAGCAACCGAGCACACATTTAAAAAAGATGAACATAATAGAGCACAAAAAGAAGAGAAAATGAAAATTACAATGAAAAAGTGGCAGGAGGAATGGGATGACGAGCTTGAAACGGCCCAATGGACTAAACGTCTTATTCCAAAAATTGAACTATGGCTAAACAGACAACACGGAGAAGTTGACTAGTTTTTTACGCAATTCTTAACAGGACATGGCCGATTTGGGACCTACTTATACAAAATGAAGATAATTGAGACTGAACAAGGCAGATATTGTAAAGAAATAGACACACCAGAACACACTATTTTATTATGTAAAAGATGGAACGCCATAAGAACAAAAACCTTAAACGTTATTGAAATGGAATTATCACCAGACAATATAATACAAAATATGATACACAAGAAAGAAATATGCTACCTAATTACAGGAATGATTAAGAACATCCTAAAAGCTAGAGAAAAATATGAAGGATAAACCTGAATGCCGCACTGTGAAGAAATGCTGCGAGGCGGTTCCGCAGCGCTGCAGGAGAAGGAGGTGGTTTTTAGCCGCTAAGAGTCCCACACACCAGGGCCACCTTCCCTGGCGTCCATGAGGATTTTCCGCTCCTTAAAAAAAAAAAATACTACAACTACTACTGCTACTGCTAATACTACCACATTTACTACTGCTAATGCTGCTGCTATCACTACTACTACATTTACTACTACCAATGCTGCTGCTATCACTACTACTACTATTAATGCTGCTGCTATCACTACTACTACATTTACTACTACCAATGCTGCTGCTATGACTACTACTACTATTAATGCTGCTGCTATCACTACTACTACATTTACTACTACCAATGCTGCTGCTATCACTACTACTACTATTAATGCTGCTGCTATCACTACTACTACATTTACTACTACCAATGCTGCTGCTATGACTACTACTACTACTAATAATAATAATAATAATGCTGCTGCTATCACTACTACTACATTTACTACTAATAATGCTGCTGCTATCACTACTACTATATTTACTACTACTAATGCTGCTGCTATCACTACTACTACACTTACTACTACTAATGCTGCTGCTATCACTACTACTACATTTACTACTACCAATGCTGCTGCTATCACTACTACTACATTTAGTACCACCAATGCTGCTGCTATCACTACTACTAAATTTACTACTACCAATGCAGCTGCTAACACTACTACTACATTTACTACTACCAATGCTGCTGCTATCACTATTACTACATTTACTACTACCAATGCTGCTGCTATCACTACTACTATATTTATTATTACCAATGCTGCTGCTATCACTACTACTACTACTACTAATGCTGCTGCTATCACTACTACTACATTTACTACTACCAATGCTGCTATGACTACTACTACTACTACTACTAATAATAATAATGCTGCTGCTATCACTACTACTACATTTACTACTACTAATGCTGCTGCTATCACTACTACTACCTTTACTACTACTAATGCTGCTGCTATCACTACTACTACATTTACTACCACTAATGCTGCTGCTATCACTATTACTACATTTACTACTACTAATGCTGCTGCTATTACTACTACTACATTTACTACCACTAATGCTGCTGCTATCACTATTACTACATTTACTACTACTAATGATGCTGCTATCACTACTACTACATTTACTACTACCCATGCTGCTGCTATGACTACTACTTCTACTAATAATAATGCTGCTGCTATCACTATTACTACATTTACTACTACCAAAGCTGCTGCTATCACTACTACTACATTTACTACTACCAATGCTGCTGCTATCACTACTACTACATTTACTACTACCAATGCTGCTGCTATCACTACTACTACATTTACTACTACCAATGCTGCTGCTATCACTACTACTACATTTACTACTACTAATGCTGTTGCTATCACTACTACAACTACTACTAATACTGCTGCTATCACTACTACTACTAATACTACTGCTATCACCACTACTACTAATACTGCTGCTATCACTACTACATTTACTACTACTAATACTGCTGCTATCACTACTACTACTAATGCTGTTGCTATCACTACTACAACTACTACTAATGCTGCTGCTATCACTACTACATCTACTACTAATGCTGCTGCTATCACTACTACAACTACAACTAATGCTGCTATCACTACTACAACTACTACTAATGCTGCTGCTACCACTACTACAACTACTACTAATGCTGCTACTATCACTACAACAACTACTACTAATGCTGCTGCTATCACTACTACAACTACTACTAATGCTGCTGCCATCACTACTACTACATTTACTACTACTAATGCTGCTGCTATCACTACTACTACATTTGCTACTACTAATGCTGCTGCTATTACTACTACAACTACTACTACTAATGCTGCTACTGTCGCTACTAGTACAACTACTTCTACTAATGCTGCTGCTATCACTGTTACTACAACTACTACTACTAATGCTGCTGCTATCTCTACTACTACGTCTACTACTACTAATGCTGCTATCACTACTACTACAACTACTACTACTAATGCTGCTGCCATCGCTATTACTACATTTACTACTACTAATGCTGCTGCTATCACTACTACTACATTTACTACTACTAATCCTGCCGCTATCACTACTACATTTGCTACTACTAATGCTGCTGCTATCACTACTACATTTACTACTACTGATGCTGCTGCTATTACTACTACTACATTTTCTACTACTAGTGCTGCTGCTATTACTACTACAACTACTACTACTAATGCTGCTGCTGTCGCTACTACTACAACTACTTCTACTAATGCTGCTGCTATCACTATTACTACAACTACTACTACTAAAGCTGCTGCTGTCGCTACTACAACTACTTCTACTAATGCTGCTGCTATCTCTACTACTACGTTTACTACTACTAATGCTGCTATCACTACTACTAAAACTACTACTACTAATGCTGCTGCTTAAGCTACTACTAGATTTACTACTACTAATGCTGCTGCTATCGCTACTACTACATTTACTACTACTAATGCTGCTGCTATCACTACTACATTTACTACTACTAATGCTGCTGCTATCACTACTACATTTACTACTACTAATGCTGCTGCTATCACTACTACATTTACTACTACTAATGCTGTTGCTATCACTACTACATTTACTACTATTAGTGCTGCTGCTATCACTACTACATTTACTATTACTAATGCTGCTTATATCGCTACTAGATTTACAACTACTAATGCTGCTGCTATCACTACTACTACATTTACTACTACTAATGCTGCTGCTGTCACTACTACATTTACTACTACTAATGCTGCTGCTATCATTAATACATTTACTACTACTAATGCTGCTGCTATCACTACTACATTTACTACTACTAATGCTGCTGCTATTACTACTACACCTACTACTACTAATGCTGCTTCTGTCGCTACTACTACAACTACTTCTACTAATGCTGCTATCACTATTACAACAACTACTACTACGAATGCTGCTGCTGTCGCTACTACTACAACTACTTCTACTAATGCTGCTATCACTATTACTACAACTACTACTACTAATGCTGCTGCTATCTCTACTACTACGTTTACTACTACTAATGCTGCTATCACTACTACTACAACAACTACCACTAATGCTGCTGCTATCACTATTACTAGATTTACTACTACTGATGCTGCTGCTATCGCTACTACTACATTTACTACTACTAATGCTGCTGCTATCACTACTACATTTACTACTACTAATGCTGCTGCTATCACTACTACATTTACTACTACTTATACTGCTGCTATCACTACTACATTTACTACTACTAATGCTGCTATCGCTACTACTACATTTACTACTACTAATGCTGCTGCTATCGCTTCTACTACATTTACTACTACTAATGCTGCAATCGCTACTACTACATTTACTACTACTAATGCTGCTGTCGCTACTACTACATTTATTACTACTAATGCTGCTGCTATCGCTACTACTACATTTACTACTACTAATGCTGCTGCTATCACTACTACTATATTTACTACTACTAATGCTGCTGCTATCGCTAGTACTACATTTACTACTACTAATGCTGCTGCTATCACTACTACATTTACTACTACTAAAGCTGCTGCTATCACTACTACATTTACTACTACTAATGCTGCTGCTATCATTACTACATTTACTACTACTAATGCTGCTGCTATCACTACTGCATTTACTACCACTAATGCTGCTGCTAACGCTACTACTACATTTACTACTACTAATGCTGCTGCTATCACTACTACATTTACTACTACGAATGCTGCTATCGCTACTACTACATTTACTACTACTAATGCTGCTGCTATCACTATTACAATTACTACTACTAATGCTGCTGCTATCACTACCACATTTACTACTACTAATGCTGCTGCTATCACTACTACTACATTTACTACTACTAATGCTGCTGCTATCACTACTACATTTACTACTACTAATGCTGCTGCTATCACTACTACTACATTTACTACTACTGATGCTGCTGCCATCGCTGCTACTATATTTACTACTACTAATACTGCTGCTATCGCTACTACTACATTTACTACTACTACTAAGGCTGCTGCTATGATACTACTACTACTAATTCTGCTGCTATCACTACTAGTACTACTAATGCTGCTGCTATCACTACTACATTTACTACTACTAATGCTGCTGCTATCACTATTACTACAACTACTTCTACTACTGCTGCTATCACTACTACTACAACTACTACTACTAATGCCGCTGCTATCACTACTACTACAACTACTACTACTAATGCTGCTGCTATCACTACTATTACAACTACTACTACTAATGCTGCTGCTATCACTACTACTACATTTGCTACTACTAATGCTGCTGCTATCACTACTAATACAACTACTACTAATGCTGCTGCTATCACTACTGCTACTACAACTACTACTAAAGCTGCTGCTATCACTACTACTACAACTACTACTAATGCTGCTGCTATAACTACTACTACTACAACTACTACTAATGCCGCTGATATCACTAATACCACAACTACTACTACTAATGCAGCTGCCATCACTACTACTAAAACTACTACCACGATTGCTGCTGCTATCACTACTACTACATTTACTACTACTAATGCTGCTGCTATCGCTACTACTACATTTACTACTACTAATGCTGCTGCTATCGCTACTACTACATTTACTACTACTAATGCTGCTGCTATCACTACTACATTTACTACTACTTATGCTGCTGCTATCACTACTACATTTACTGCTACTAATGCTGCTGATATCACTACTACATTTACTACTACTAATGCTGCTGGTATCACTACTACATTTACTACTACTAATGCTGCTGCTATCACTACTAGATTTACTACTACTAATGCTGCTGCTATCACACATTTACTACTACTAATGCTGCTGATATCACTACTACATTTACTACTACAAATGCTGCTGCTATCACTACTACATTTACTACTACTAATTCTGCTGCTATCACTACTACATTTACTACTACTAATACTGCTGCTATCACTACTACATTTACTACTACTAATGCTGCAGCTATTACTACTACTACATTTACTACTACCAATGCTGCTGCTATTACTACAACTACTACTACTAATGCTACTGCTGTCGCTACTACTACAACTACTTCTACTATTGCTGCTGCTATCACTATTACTACAACTACTACTACTAATACTGCTGCTATCTCTACTACTACGTTTACTACTACTAATGCTGCTATCACTACTACTACAACTACTACTAATGCTGCTGCTAACGCTACTACTAGATTTACTACTACTAATGCATCTGCTATCGCTACTACTAATTTTACTACTACTAATGCTGCTGCTATCACTACTACATTTACTACTACTACTGCTGCTGCTATCACTACTATATTTACTACTACTACTGCTGCTGCTATCACTATTACATTTACTACTACTACTACTAATGCTGCTCCTATCACTACTACATTTACTACTACTAATGCTGCTGCTATCACTACTACATTTAAAACTACTAATGCTGCTGCTATCACTACTACATTAATTACTACTACTAATGCTGCTATCACTACTACAACTACTACTAATAATGCTGCTGCTATCGCTACTACTAGATTTACTACTACTAATGCTGCTGCTATCACTACTACTAGATTTACTACTACTAATGCTGCTGCTATCACTACTACATTTACTACTACTAATGCTGCTGCTATCGCTACTACTACATTTACTACTACTAATGCTGCTGCTATCACTACTACTACATTTACTACTACCAATGCTGCTGCTATCACTACTACTACATTTACTACTACTAATGCTGCTGCTATCGCTACTACTAGATTTACTACTACTAATGATGCTGCTATCGCTACTACTAGATTTACTACTACTAATGCTGCTGCCATCGCTACTACTACATTTACTACTACTAATGCTGCTGCTATCACTACTACATTTACTACTACTAATGCTGCTGGCATCGCTACTACTACATTTGCTACTACTAATGCTGCTATCACTACTACATTTACTACTACTAATGCTGCTATCACTACTACTACATTTACTACTACTAATGCTGCTGCTATCACTACTACTACATTTACTACTACTAATGCTGCTGCCATCGCTACTACTATATTTACTTCTATTAATGCTGCTGCTATCGCTACTACTACATTTACTACTACTACTAAGGCTGCTGCTATCATACTACTACTACTAATGCTGCTGCTATCACTACTAATATTACTAATGCTGCTGCAATCACTACTACATTTACTACTACTAATGCTGCTGCTATCACTATTACTACAACTATTTCTACTACTGCTGCTATCACTACTACTACAACTACTACTACTAATGCACCTGCTATCACTACTACTACAACTACTACTACTAATGCTGTTGCTATCACTACTACTTCAACTACTACTACTAATGCCCTGCTAACGCTACTACTAGATTTACTACTACTGAGGCATCTGCTATCGCTACTACTAATTTTACTACTACTAATGCTGCTGCTATCACTACTACATTTACTACTACTACTGCTGCTGCTATCACTATTACATTTACTACTACTACTAATGCTGCTCCTATCACTACTACATTTACTACTACTAATGCTGCTGCTATCACTACTACATTTAAAACTACTAATGCTGCTGCTATCACTACTACATTTATTACTACTACTAATGCTGCTATCACTACTACAACTACTACTAATAATGCTGCTGCTATCGCTACTACTAGATTTACTACTACTAATGCTGCTGCTATCACTACTACTAGATTTACTACTACTAATGCTGCTGCTATCACTACTACATTTACTACTACTAATGCTGCTGCTATCGCTACTACTACATTTACTACTACTAATGCTGCTGCTATCACTACTACTACATTTACTACTACTAATGCTGCTGCTATCACTACTACTACATTTACTACTACTAATGCTGCTGCTATCGCTACTACTAGATTTACTACTACTAATGCTGCTTCTATCGCTACTACTAGATATACTACTACTAATGCTGCTGCCATCGCTACTACTACATTTACTACTACTAATGCTGCTGCTATCACTACTACATTTACTACTACTAATGCTGCTGGCATCGCTACTACTACATTTGCTACTACTAATGCTGCTATCACTACTACATTTACTACTACTAATGCTGCTATCACTACTACTACATTTACTACTACTAATGCTGCTGCCATCGCTACTACTATATTTACTTCTATTAATGCTGCTGCTATCGCTACTACTACATTTACTACTACTACTAAGGCTGCTGCTATCATACTACTACTACTAATGCTGCTGCTATCACTACCAATACTACTAATGCTGCTGCAATCACTACTACATTTACTACTACTAATCTGCTGCTATCACTATTACTACAACTATTTCTACTACTGCTGCTATCACTACTACTACAACTACTACTACTAATGCCGCTGCTATCACTACTACTACAACTACTACTACTAATGCTGTTGCTATCACTACTACTTCAACTACTACTACTAATGCCCTGCTATCACTACTACTACATTTGCTACTGCTAATGCTTCTGCTATCATTACTACTACAACTACTACTAATGCTGCTGCTATCACTACTACTACAACTACTACTAATACTGCTGCTATCACTACTACTACAACTACTACTAAAGCTGCTGCTATCACTACTACTACAACTACTACTAATGCCGCTGATATCACTACTACCACAACTACTACTACTACTAATGCAGCTGCCATCACTACTACTAAAACTACTACCACTACTGCTGCTGCTATCACTACTACTACTTTTACTACTACTAATGCTGCTGCTATCGCTACTACTACATTTACTACTACTAATGCTGCTGCTATCGCTACTACTACATTTACTACTACTAATGCTGCTATCGCTACTACTACATTTACTACTACTAATGCTGCTGTTATCACTACTACTACATTTACTACTACTAATGCTGCTGCTATCGCTACTACTACATTTACTACCACTATTGCTGCTGCTATCACTACTAATACAACTTCTACTAAAGCTGCTGCAATCACTACTACTACAACTACTACTAATGAAGCTGATATCACTACTACCACAACTACAACTACTAATGCAGCTGCCATCACTACTACTTAAACTACTGCCTATATTGCTGCTGCTATCACTACTACTACATTTACTACTACTAATGCTGCTGCTATCGCTACTACTACATTTACTACTACTAATGCTGCTGCTATCGCTACTACTACATTTACTACAACTAATGCTGCTGCTATCACTACTACATTTACTACTACTAATGCTGCTATCACTACTACATTTGCTACTACTAATGCTGCTGCTATCACTACTACATTTACTACTACTACTGCTGCTGCTATCACTACTACATTTACTACTACTAATGCTGCTCCTATCACTACTACATTTACTACTACTAATGCTGCTGCTATCACTACTACATTTACTACTACTAATACTGCTGCTATCACTTCTACATTTACTACTACTAATGCTGCTGCTATTACTACTACAACTACTACTACTAATGCTACTGCTGTCGCTACTACTACAACTACTTCTACTAATGCTGCTGCTATCATTATTACTACAACTACTACTACTAATGCTGCTGCTGTCGCTAGTACTACAACTACTTCTACTAATGCTGCTGCTATCACTATTACTACAACTACTACTACTAATGCTGCTGCTATCTATACTACTACGTTTACTACTACTAATGCTGCCTTCACTACTACTACAACTACTACTACTAATGCTACTGCTATCGCTACTACTACTTTTACTACTACTAATGCTGCTGCTATCACTACTACATTTACTACTTTTAATGCTGCTGCTATCACTCATACATTTACTAGTACTAATGCTGCTGCTACCACTACTACATTTACTACTACTAATGCTGCTGCTATCACTACTACATTTACTACTACTAATGCTGCTGCTATCACTACTACATTTACTACTAATAATGCTGCTGCTGTCGCTACTACTAGAATTTCTACTACTAATGCTGCTAGTATCGCTACTACTAGAATTACTACTACTAATGCTGCTGCTATCACTACTACATTTACTACTACTAATGCTGTTAATAACACTACTACTTTATTTACTACTACTAATGCTGCTGCTATCACTACTACTACTACATTTACTACTACTAATGCTGCTGCTACCACTACTACATTTACTACTACTAATGCTGCTGCTATCACTACTACATTTACTACTACTAATGCTGTTGCTATCACTACTACTTTATTTACTACTACTAATGTTGCTGCTACCACTACTACATTTACTACTACTAATTCTGCTGCTAACACTACATCATTTACTACTACTAATGCTGTTGCTATCACTACTACTTTATTTACTACTACTAATGCTGCTGTTATCACTACTACTACATTTACTACTACTAATGCTGCTGCTACCACTACTACATTTACTACTACTAATGCTGCTGCTATCATTACTACTACATTTACTACTACTAATGCTGATGCCATCGCTGCTACTACTACATTTACTACTACTAATGCTGCTGCTATCACTACTACTACATTTACTACTACTAATGCTGCTGCTAACACTACTACTACATTTACTACTTCTAATGCTGCTGCCATCACTACTACTACATTTACTACTACTAATGCTGCTACTATCACTACTACTACATTTACTACTACTAATGCTGCTGCTATCACTACTACATTTACTACTACTAATACTGCTGCTATCACTACTACTACATTTACTACTACTAATGCTGCTGCAATCACTACTACTACATTTACTACTACTAATGCTGCTGCTATCGCTACTACTACATTTACTACTACTAATGCTGCTGCTATCGCTACTACTACATTTACTACTACTAATGCTGCTGCTATCGCTAATACTACATTTACTACTACTAAGGCTGCTGCTATCATACTACTACTAATGCTGCTGCTATCATTACTACTACAACTACTACAACTACTTAAGCTGCTGCTATCACTACTACTACAACTACTACTACAACTACTAATGCTGCTGCTATCACTACTACTACAACTTCTACTACAACTACTAATGCTGCTGCTATCACTACTACAACTACTAATGCTGCTGCTATCACTACTACTACATTTACTACTACTAATGCTGCTGCTATCGCTACTACTACTACAACTACTACTAAAGCTGCTGCTATCACTACTACTACAACTACTACATATGCCGCAGATATCACTACTACCACAACTACTACATATGCAGCTGCCATCACTACTACTAAAACTACTACTAATGCTGCTGCTATCACTACTACTACATTTACTACTGCTAATGCTGCTGCTATCACTACTACATTTACTACTACTAATGCTGCTGCTATCGCTACTGCTACATTTACTACTACTAATGCTGCTGCTATCACTACTACATTTAACACTACTAATGCTGCTGCTATCACTACCACATTTACTACTACTAATGCTGCTGCTATCACTACTACATTTACTACTACTAATGCTGCTGCTATCGCTACTACTACATTTACTACTACTAATGCTGCTGCTATCGCTACTACTACATTTACTACTACTAATGCTGCTGCTATCACTACTACATTTACTACTACTAATGCTGCTGCTATCACTACTACATTTACTACTGCTAATGCTGCTGCTATCACTACTACTACATTTACTACTGCTTCTAATACTGCTGCCATCACTACTACTAAAACTACTACTAATGCTGCTGCTATCACTACTACTACATTTACTACTACTAATGCTGCTGCTATCACTACTACTACATTTACAACTACTATTGCTGCTGCTATCACTACTACTACATTTACTACTGCTAATGCTGCTGCTATCACTACTACATTTACTACTACTAATGCTGCTGCTATCGCTACTGCTACATTTACTACTACTAATGCTGCTGCTATCACTACTACATTTAACACTACTAATGCTGCTGCTATCACTACCACATTTACTACTACTAATGCTGCTGCTATCACTACTACATTTACTACTACTAATGCTGCTGCTATCGCTACTACTACATTTACTACTACTAATGCTGCTGCTATCGCTACTACTACATTTACTACTACTAATGCTGCTGCTATCACTACTACATTTACTACTACTAATGCTGCTGCTATCACTACTACATTTGCTACTACTAATACTGCTGCTATCACTACTACATTTACTATTACTAATGCTGCTGCTATTACTACCACTACATTTACTACTACTAATGCTGCTGCTATTACTACTACAACTACTACTACTAATGCTGCTGCTGTCGCTACTACTACAACTACTTCTACTAATGCTGCTGCTATCACTATTACTACAACTACTACTACTAATGCTGCTGCTATTGCTGCTACTACGTATAGTACTACTAATGCTGCTATTACTACTACTACTACTACTACTACTACTACTAATGCTGCTGCTATCACTACTACATTTACTACTACTAATGCTGCTGGCATCGCTACTACTACATTTGCTACTACTAATGCTGCTATCACTACTACATTTACTACTACTAATGCTGCTATCACTACTACTACATTTACTACTACTAATGCTGCTGCCATCACTACTACTATATTTACTTCTATTAATGCTGCTGCTATCGCTACTACTACATTTACTACTACTACTAAGGCTGCTGCTATCATACTACTACTACTAATGCTGCTGCTATCACTACCAATACTACTAATGCTGCTGCAATCACTACTACATTTACTACTACTAATCTGCTGCTATCACTATTACTACAACTACTACTACTAATGCCGCTGCTATCACTACTACTACAACTACTACTACTAATGCTGTTGCTATCACTACTACTTCAACTACTACTACTAATGCCCTGCTATCACTACTACTACATTTGCTACTGCTAATGCTTCTGCTATCATTACTACTACAACTACTACTAATGCTGCTGCTATCACTACTACTACAACTACTACTAATACTGCTGCTATCACTACTACTACAACTACTACTAAAGCTGCTGCTATCACTACTACTACAACTACTACTAATGCCGCTGATATCACTACTACCACAACTACTACTACTACTAATGCAGCTGCCATCACTACTACTAAAACTACTACCACTACTGCTGCTGCTATCACTACTACTACTTTTACTACTACTAATGCTGCTGCTATCGCTACTACTACATTTACTACTACTAATGCTGCTGCTATCGCTACTACTACATTTACTACTACTAATGCTGCTATCGCTACTACTACATTTACTACTACTAATGCTGCTGCTATCACTACTACTACATTTACTACTACTAATGCTGCTGCTATCGCTACTACTACATTTACTACCACTATTGCTGCTGCTATCACTACTAATACAACTTCTACTAAAGCTGCTGCAATCACTACTACTACAACTACTACTAATGAAGCTGATATCACTACTACCACAACTACAACTACTAATGCAGCTGCCATCACTACTACTTAAACTACTGCCTATATTGCTGCTGCTATCACTACTACTACATTTACTACTACTAATGCTGCTGCTATCGCTACTACTACATTTACTACTACTAATGCTGCTGCTATCGCTACTACTACATTTACTACAACTAATGCTGCTGCTATCACTACTACATTTACTACTACTAATGCTGCTATCACTACTACATTTGCTACTACTAATGCTGCTGCTATCACTACTACATTTACTACTACTACTGCTGCTGCTATCACTACTACATTTACTACTACTAATGCTGCTCCTATCACTACTACATTTACTACTACTAATGCTGCTGCTATCACTACTACATTTACTACTACTAATACTGCTGCTATCACTTCTACATTTACTACTACTAATGCTGCTGCTATTACTACTACAACTACTACTACTAATGCTACTGCTGTCGCTACTACTACAACTACTTCTACTAATGCTGCTGCTATCATTATTACTACAACTACTACTACTAATGCTGCTGCTGTCGCTAGTACTACAACTACTTCTACTAATGCTGCTGCTATCACTATTACTACAACTACTACTACTAATGCTGCTGCTATCTATACTACTACGTTTACTACTACTAATGCTGCCTTCACTACTACTACAACTACTACTACTAATGCTACTGCTATCGCTACTACTACTTTTACTACTACTAATGCTGCTGCTATCACTACTACATTTACTACTTTTAATGCTGCTGCTATCACTCATACATTTACTAGTACTAATGCTGCTGCTACCACTACTACATTTACTACTACTAATGCTGCTGCTATCACTACTACATTTACTACTACTAATGCTGCTGCTATCACTACTACATTTACTACTAATAATGCTGCTGCTGTCGCTACTACTAGAATTTCTACTACTAATGCTGCTAGTATCGCTACTACTAGAATTACTACTACTAATGCTGCTGCTATCACTACTACATTTACTACTACTAATGCTGTTAATATCACTACTACTTTATTTACTACTACTAATGCTGCTGCTATCACTACTACTACTACATTTACTACTACTAATGCTGCTGCTACCACTACTACATTTACTACTACTAATGCTGCTGCTATCACTACTACATTTACTACTACTAATGCTGTTGCTATCACTACTACTTTATTTACTACTACTAATGCTGCTGCTACCACTACTACATTTACTACTACTAATTCTGCTGCTACCACTACATCATTTACTACTACTAATGCTGTTGCTATCACTACTACTTTATTTACTACTACTAATGCTGCTGTTATCACTACTACTACATTTACTACTACTACTAATGCTGCTGCTACCACTACTACATTTACTACTACTAATGCTGCTGCTATCATTACTACTACATTTACTACTACTAATGCTGATGCCATCGCTGCTACTACTACATTTACTACTACTAATGCTGCTGCTATCACTACTACTACATTTACTACTACTAATGCTGCTGCTAACACTACTACTACATTTACTACTTCTAATGCTGCTGCCATCACTACTACTACATTTACTACTACTAATGCTGCTACTATCGCTACTACTACATTTACTACTACTAATGCTGCTGCTATCACTACTACATTTACTACTACTAATACTGCTGCTATCACTACTACTACATTTACTACTACTAATGCTGCTGCAATCACTACTACTACATTTACTACTACTAATGCTGCTGCTATCGCTACTACTACATTTACTACTACTAATGCTGCTGCTATCGCTACTACTACATTTACTACTACTAATGCTGCTGCTATCGCTAATACTACATTTACTACTACTAAGGCTGCTGCTATCATACTACTACTAATGCTGCTGCTATCATTACTACTACAACTACTACAACTACTTAAGCTGCTGCTATCACTACTACTACAACTACTAATGCTGCTGCTATCACTACTACTACAACTTCTACTACAACTACTAATGCTGCTGCTATCACTACTACAACTACTAATGCTGCTGCTATCACTACTACTACATTTACTACTACTAATGCTGCTGCTATCGCTACTACTACTACAACTACTACTAAAGCTGCTGCTATCACTACTACTACAACTACTACATATGCCGCAGATATCACTACTACCACAACTACTACATATGCAGCTGCCATCACTACTACTAAAACTACTACTAATGCTGCTGCTATCACTACTACTACATTTACTACTACTAATGCTGCTGCTATCACTACTACTACATTTACAACTACTAATGCTGCTGCTATCACTACTACTACATTTACTACTGCTAATGCTGCTGCTATCACTACTACATTTACTACTACTAATGCTGCTGCTATCGCTACTGCTACATTTACTACTACTAATGCTGCTGCTATCACTACTACATTTAACACTACTAATGCTGCTGCTATCACTACCACATTTACTACTACTAATGCTGCTGCTATCACTACTACATTTACTACTACTAATGCTGCTGCTATCGCTACTACTACATTTACTACTACTAATGCTGCTGCTATCACTACTACATTTACTACTACTAATGCTGCTGCTATCACTACTACATTTACTACTGCTAATGCTGCTGCTATCACTACTACTACATTTACTACTGCTTCTAATACTGCTGCCATCACTACTACTAAAACTACTACTAATGCTGCTGCTATCACTACTACTACATTTACTACTACTAATGCTGCTGCTATCACTACTACTACATTTACAACTACTAATGCTGCTGCTATCACTACTACTACATTTACTACTGCTAATGCTGCTGCTATCACTACTACATTTACTACTACTAATGCTGCTGCTATCGCTACTGCTACATTTACTACTACTAATGCTGCTGCTATCACTACTACATTTAACACTACTAATGCTGCTGCTATCACTACCACATTTACTACTACTAATGCTGCTGCTATCACTACTACATTTACTACTACTAATGCTGCTGCTATCGCTACTACTACATTTACTACTACTAATGCTGCTGCTATCGCTACTACTACATTTACTACTACTAATGCTGCTGCTATCACTACTACATTTACTACTACTAATGCTGCTGCTATCACTACTACATTTGCTACTACTAATACTGCTGCTATCACTACTACATTTACTATTACTAATGCTGCTGCTATTACTACCACTACATTTACTACTACTAATGCTGCTGCTATTACTACTACAACTACTACTACTAATGCTGCTGCTGTCGCTACTACTACAACTACTTCTACTAATGCTGCTGCTATCACTATTACTACAACTACTACTACTAATGCTGCTGCTATTGCTGCTACTACGTATAGTACTACTAATGCTGCTATTACTACTACTACTACTACTACTACTGCTAATGCTGCTGCTATCGCTACTACTACTACAACTACTACTAATGCTGCTGCTATCGCTACTACTACTACAACTACTACTAATGCAGCTGCCATCACTACTACTAAAACGACTACCACTACTGCTGCTGCTATCACTACTACTACATTTACTACTACTAGTGCTGCTGCTATCACTTCTACTACATTAACTACTACTCAAGCTGCTGCTATCGCTACTACTACATTTAATTTTACTACTGCTGCTGCTATCGCTTCTACTACATCTACTACGACTAATGCTGCTATCGCTACTTCTACAACTACTACTACTCATGCTGCTGCTATAGCTACTCCTACAACTACTGCTACTAATGCCTCTGCTAACGCTACTACTACAACTACTACTACTAATGCTGCTGCTATCGCTACTACTACAAATACTACTACTAATGCTGCTGCTATCGCTACTACTAATACTGCTACTACTACTACTTCTACTATTACTACTACTGCTACTACTACTCCTGCCACTACTACTACTACTGCTACTCTTACTACTACTGCTGCTACTACTACTACTACTACTACTAATGCTGCTGCTATCGCTACTACTACTACTACTACTACTACTACTACTACTACTACTACTACTACTACCGCTACTACTACTATTACTACTGCTACTACTACTGCCACTACTACTACTGCTGCTACATTTACTACTACTACTACTACTACTACTACTGCTACTACTTCTGCTGCTGCTATCACTACTACTACTACCACTACTACTACTAGTGGCACTACTACTACTATTGCTATTACTACTGCTACTACTACTACTGCTATCACTACTACTACTGCTACTACTACTACTGCCACTACTACTACTACTGCTATCACTACTGCTACTCCTGCTACTACTACTAATGCTGCTGCTATCACTACGACTACTACTGCTACTAGTACTCCTGCTACTACTACTAATGCTGCTACTATTACTGCTACTACTACTACTGCTACTACTACTACTGCTACTACTACTACTTTTACTACTACTACTACTACTACTGCTACTACTACTACTGTTACTACTACTACTACTATTATTACTACTGCTACTACTACTGCTACTACTACTACTACTACTACTGCTACTACTACTACTACTACTATTACTACTACTGCTACTACTGCTGCTACTACTACTACTACTACAACTACTGCTGCTACCACTGCTACTATTACTACTGCTACTACTACTACTACTACTACTACTACTACTACTGCTGCTACTACTACTACTGCTACTACTACTACTACTTTTACTACTACAACTACTACTGCTACTACTACTACTGTTACTACTACTGCTACTACTACTACTACTGCTACTTATACTACTGCTACTACTACTACTGCTACTACTTCTACTACTGCTACTACCACTGCTAATACTACTACTCTAACTGCTACTATTACTACTACTACTGCTA